>DVQP01001075.1:0-17343 GCA_018231745.1 Danaus eresimus | reverse complement strand
TCTAGATGGTCAGCATCACAAAGGTGTTGGGCTCTCTGCAACAAAGATTTGCCAATGGTAGCTAACTGTATAGGGTGGTGGTGTGAGTTGCCATTGAGATACCAATCCATATGTGTGGGTTTCCTATAAACAGTATGTCCCAAAGTATTGTTAGGATTCCTAGTGTCAAGTACATTAAGGAAAGCTAAAGAATTATTTGCCTCTAATTCTTTAGTAAACTGAATCTTGTTATTGATAAAATTAAGATGGTTTAGAAAAGCATTTAGTCATTATTTTCGAAGAAGCTCCTAAATATTATAAGCAACGTAAAAAAATTTGCAGTCACAAAGTAAATAAAATATGACACATAGAAAATCTCAAAAAAATATATAACTGACGAATAAGTCCTTATTAATATTGTGGAAATATAAACGGCTTCCTTACTATCAATTATGACAAATTAAGTTTATTTTCTGGAATACACATGTTATATTTTTATTTTCTTAGCACCTAAGTCTGACAAAAAGGAAGATTATTTAAAATTTATATTATATATTTACATTCCTAACAATATATATATTTGTAATAATCATTGTTAAAAAAAAATCTAATAAAAATCTATAGAAATAGATCTATTTATTACAAAACACATTTAGCAGACTTTTATAAATCGTCTTGTTTACGATACCTCGCTGAACCCAATATCCAACCGTCTCTATGAATATCTAGAAGACATGACTGTTTATATAAAACGGGGAAGTGACAGCCATTTCCCACATCGTCGTGACGTCAAAAGGCGTGTGTGTACACACTATCACTTGTCGCCTTCTCTATTAATAATAAAGTGACGATCTGTTCGTACATACATGATTTCCAGAGCTCAGGAAATCCCGGATTGAAATTCAGTAAATTTAAATAAATGGAAAGCATTTCCTTTACATTCTGTATGAAGTTCTCAATCTTTATTCGGAGATGGAGGTGTTAACATAAGACGAATTTATCGACGGGCGAGCCTGCGGGTCTGACTGCGTCATTTAGAATAAATAACTAACCCTTCTTATAATGTTATTCCATGCATTGTTACCAACGAAGTTAATAATTTATCTCAAAGTTATCCGTAATAGAAACTAAATAATAAAAAAAAATATTTATATTTGGTTTATATACAACTAAAAGTTTTATCACAATTTAATTTTGGCAAAAATATATTGTCATGAAACATAGATTCCTGGAACATTCTATTTAAATATTGTTACTCAAAATCGTGAACAAACTTCAATCATAAAATCATTCACAGATTTGACTAGAGCAGTCACATTTTGGACACGTTAAGGAATGGAGAAAACGTAAAAACACTCCTTAAATAAATTACATCCTTAAACGACTGAAGAAAATTACTTCGCAATATCCGGCAAAAAGTAATTGCATCAAAAACATTTTACGTTGAAAGGCGGAGCGAAGCGGATCTTAAATTATTATACGTGACTTCATTTAAGATATTTAGTGCTGAAAATACTTTTTTTTTCAGTTTACATCCCAATTATTTCTTGTTTATTCAAGTGAGCTTTACTTCACAGCATCTTGACTGACCTCAATCGTTCCTAAATTTAAATTTTAAATGTGAGCAATTATGTAACCACATTTCTTTATAGAATGCTATTCTGGTGGAAATAAATTTTATATTGAGTCTTTTATTTTAGACAATTAAAACTCATTCATATTTAATAGGGATATTGTTATAATATTTGCAAACGTATGTATTGAATATTTACTCTTAATAAACGGAAATAATATTAATTTAGATATCATTGGAATATGAGTTTTGGTATCAACTGATGTATGGTGAGAGAGTTCATGTTGCACGCAGAGCGGTCACTTGTCTACAAGTGTTATCAGCTTGTTTACACAGCGATTATAGTCACACTGTCAGCCAGCTTAAAAAGTTACAATGCTTTATTCATACACAGTTACGACATTTATTTGTCACAGATGCAAATCAAGACATTTTCTGTTTACTAGTGAGTACTTTTCTTCATGACAGGTCCATTGATATGATTTTTTCAATTTATTATTTTCGATTATACATATACCAAAACAATCACATCAATGTTCAAAATACAATAAACAGACAAGTATTTAGTAGTTTATACTTAAAAGTTGTTAAAAACTTATTTAATTTTTACTTAGCTATTTCATCATGAAAATAATGATTACAACTGAAATTTATATAACTCTTTAGTTTACAAATAATATAAATTAAAGTTCCTTTCTAATTATTGTATAAATAAAAAGGCAAAGAATAAAACTTACGATTTATACACAATAACTATAAAATACATTTATAAATTCATGAATTCCATATTCTGTAACTTAATTGAATGGCGCGTCCCTTTATCTGCTCTTTTCATTTTATTGTTTTATACATTACAATCACAAGAATTGACATCATGTTAAATTGAACCAAACAGAACCAAATGACGCAATAGTCCTTTGAAATATAATTACGTTTATATATCGATATTTTAAATTAATTTATGAATAAAACTATGGCCTTAACTGTATTAATTAATTGTATTAATTAATTATAGTTCTAACTTGACTTTACGTTACTTTATTTCCATTTTTCCGGTATATTTTTTTATGGGCCCACAGCTAGTAATGAGACTTTCATTCGTACACGTATAGTCATCATTCATTTAGCCGTCATAGTAACTGACGTCCCCAGTGCCTTTATTTTTGATTGTTGTCAAGTTGTCCAACTGTTGATGGTAAACTCGTAGACGGTTTGACGAATCCTTTATTTCAAAGAGGTTCAATCCCTGCAACGTCTCGAGCCAGATATTTTTGTAATCTGAGCCCTCGCCTCTATAACAATTAAGACTTATTGTTGTGACTCAACTTGCACTTATGACTACGCGGGTGGTTATGCAAGTAACACCTGATAATTTTCACTACCCTTAATTGTTGGTTATTCAAATAATAACAATTGCACCGATATATATACATATATATATAAATTTAATGTATTATTATAATTATTTCATACATATGAATAGACTCTTGGACTTCAGATCGGTTGTTATAGTTTCATATTTATGTGTTATATTAATTAACAAAATCTATATTAGTGTAACAAAATTCTATTGGATCTATTACAAAGTAAATTTCTCGTTAGTGGGTACTAATAATTGTATATTTAATATGGATATATTAAATATATAATTATTATAGTTAATATCGACTTTTATTGATATAAGGCGCTTTAATTAATTTTTTAGGCAACATTTAAATTATTGTGATATGGAGGTGAAACAAAAATTAGATACTATATTTAATAATAGATATATTTAAAGATTATTGCGATAACCACTCTGCTATGAAGAAAAAGAGAGACGTTAGAAATTAAATATGAATAAAATTTTTTTGGGAAAGTATTCATGGTATATGGTATCAGTTTACGTTATGGAAGGGGAGCTAATTTCAAAAACCCTATTTAAATTTCCTCACTGGTCGAGAGAGTTGAGTCACACTCTGATAAATTACGCATCTCGAGGGAACTTCCAACAAAGCCCAACCTTTGTGAAGTTTAGTTCCTACAATCTAATTACAGTATCAAATAAATTTATAAATAGTTTCTTGAAGCATCAAACTCGCTTGAAGAATTTAGAATATGGGTTATTTTATACGAATGTGATAAAAAATGTATATTTTTGTTTAAGAAGAAGGAAATATAAAAGTTCCACAATGTTCCATCGCATATACGACGGACAATGCATCTAAATGCATGTGATTTCTATTGCTCTTGAACGTGTATTAAACAAGAACTTTATGTTTCACTCACAGGAACTTGTTTATCTGACGTTCAAAGGTTTTACTGTGAACTCTTAAGACACATTTTATTCGTGTGATTTACTTTAACAACAACAATTTAAGATTCTTATATATATTTTAATATTTTGGGTTTATTTTATAGTTTTAATTAGGATAATTTGATTAATTCAAAACTGATATTTATATAAACATATCTAAGTGTATAAAGCTATTCCCTCTGTGAATTATTTGAAGACGATTGTTGTTTGATATCTCGTGTTGTTTAAACACTGTTTCTGGATCGTATTTATGTTTATATAAACCACTGTTGGCTTCGAAGCTGTATTTATAGCAACGTCTTGTATTCTAAAACTAATAATACGTAGAGGCAGTAATTTAATCACATCCTAAAATAGTCTAAAGGTCTGACATGGGTACGTTTACTTCCTTGTGTAGATATTAAGCAAATGAATTGCTCTAATCATTTTATAGAAATTATTTAGTATGTTATTTATTTTAGTGTTCATCCTTAGTAAATCAATAGTTCTACTAAACTCTTTAATTTTTTCATCATAAAACAACTGTTAGTGTGATGTTTTATTGGAGGACACTTTGTTTACTAACCTTTTTTGATCTAAATTTACAACGAATGCTTTTTGCTTTGTTTGATGTCTTCACTGGCATTAACTGTGTTTTGAAGATTTCATGCTGGTAAGTAACGATGTCATGAAAATTCATTTACTTTTACCAAAAGTAAGGTTTGTAACGAACAAATTTATTGGAAATATATATCCTTCAACAATCAGCAGCAGTTGACACCTATTACTTTGAATTAAGATTTAAGATAAGGCGTGAAATAGTAAAATTAATTTAAAAGATTCGGTCTTATCCAAAAGCTGACTTGTCAGGAATAAAGATCAGGAAAGGCCACTAGGCCAGGTGCATCAAAGTTTATACCGCTTTTATTGCTGTAGCGTCTGGTTCGTTAATTGCAGCTTTAATTGTTGATTATATTACAGTTTGTTTATGATGGGCTCGACTCTTAACTCCATACGGAAGCATACATATAATAACTTTAGTTTATTTTGTAAAGTCAAGTTGTTAAGGGATATTTTTTTTAACTTATTAAATGACATTCACCGGCAGATCTATTCATCATCATCACATATTGCATTAAGGTATTGTTACGTCGTTATACAATACCATAATACAAAGAACTGGTATCAAGCGTACATAAACATGATAAGCTTTACAACCTCAAGTAACTGTAGCATTTTAAATTAAGCACAGTGATAGTGCGCTGAAAATGACCGTTGGGTATGTTAATGAGCTTAAGTAGAACTAAGTGAGCGCTGTTATTTACAACGAAGTGCGAATTTTATTCAACACCTGTTCCGCTCTAAATGTATTATTTGCTTTGGTTACACTGAAACTTTGGTTTTAGTCTACCTCAAATCTCCGTTTTTTTCAACACAAAACGAACTAGCTAATTCCAGTTTTCACATTTCCAAACATAACTTTCAAATTCATATATTTCAACATATACTTCGAAGGACACGTGTATATTTTGCAAACATAATATTTTATTCAAATTCAAGTGTGGAGCGCATATCATTGAATAAGTTTTTTGAAAACTTTCAAGAAGCTTTTTAGTCTGAATAGACCTTTTTAAAAGTTATCACTTCTTTCAAATGTTTAATAAAAAACTCGGCACTTTAGGAAAACAAAATTTAATCAAACGTGAATAAACAATTAAAGAAGGCGCCTTCATATCGTCTGCAAAAATTAGTAATACGTTCATGTATTATTTATAAGCAATTTACATTATTTATCTCTAGCTTCCTCAAAACTGAAATCTTTACGAATTCACGTAAAAATATTTTCAGATAAGTTAATCATAAGAAAACATTGTAAAGAGATTTTGAGTGCCAAGTTTACCGACTATGTATTTATATACAATGTTTATGCATTAAATGTTTTAAAGCGTAATATAAAGTGTTTCAACTACGAGACCAACAATGAAAAACAATGTCAAAAATAAACAAAGTTTACTGAAAAGTAGTAAAATAGTCGTATATTTTTGTCAAAGTAAATTACATAGTAATTTTATCAGATAATAATAATTAACATTTGTTAATATTATATATAAGGAGTTAGTCAACTTTTACCTTAATAGTATAAAAAACATTTGCTTTCCCCGAGGACAATTTTTAGGTTTAGGTTTAAAGAATATGTATTTCTCATTAAACATAGATGAGAAATTAATAAATAAAAAATAATAATAATGTGGGTAGTTTACAAAAGTATTCAGGAGGTTTAATTTGTATAGGAATGGAATGAAAATTATACAATTTATTTAAAAATATTTATTGATTCAATGTTTTTTTATTGCGTCTGGTAATTTATTGTATAATTGTGCTCCTTCAGAAATCAAAGTCCTTTGTCCGTATTTAATTCTAGTATTAGAAATTAGAAGAGTTTTTTTTGGTCTTAGTGACTGTATTTTGGTGATTCATTGTTCTGTTTCTTCAGAGTAAATTTTGTTTTCGAGCTAATTTTATTATGTAGAATTTTGTAAATAAGCAATAGCGTATGAAAGTGGTATAATTGGTTAATATTAATAATGTTCGTTTCCTTATAAAAATTTTGTTTTATTAATAAGATTATACTGTAATCAATGCTATAATCATTTCAATTAATTCATTGAGATTCATTTAGATAAGGTAGATTCGTCCTTGTGGTTGAGTTAAATTATGTACGCTATAACTGTAAACATTATGTTACGTAATATGTTGTACTTTACCTCATAAATAATACATTAATTATTACAAACAGTGTTAATTAAATACAAGTACTTATTATGGATATTATATATTTAATTAATTTACACTCAAATTAAATATTTAATTTATTAATACTATTTGATCTAAGTTAAAAAAAAAGTGTGGACATATTATGAATGCCAATAATTTATGTTAATTTTGGATTTATTATTATCACCACTGAAAAAGCACTCATAAATTTCACTTAAAGGTACCTGAGTGTGGAAGCTACGGTTACAAAGGTGATTTATAACATCAAGGACCACATTTAACTTATAATATTTTTACTCTCAAACTGTAATTGCTGAGAGATTTTCTTTATTAAATTGCTTAATATTTTCTATCATCTATCAAATGTCGCATTACATCCGGCAGCGGAATAAGTGTCAAGGGTAATGCGCTGGCTCGGCGCGCATCAGATGACCGTATAGAGTTTACATACTAACATGTTCGTGTAAATACTTTATAGTTTACTGTATTGAATTGTTCCATTTACGATTAAAATAATAGTCTTAATAATTGTATTAGTTTTTATACTCAATCTTGAAACAAACATTGTTACAAAAGGGACCCATATTTTTTATCGTAGTAATATTATTTCATAAATAATGTCTATAACGTTTTTTTAGGAAATTTCAATTTACAGCGTTACAGTCCTTTAAACGTTAAGAGCAGTTAGCAGTAAAAGCAATTTTTAAGAGAAAAATTTGTTGTTTATAATCGTATAGAAAATTATAATCATATTTTTAAGGGATTCCAAATTATTGTGGCATTTAGAACAAGTTTCAATTTAATAAATACTTGCGACAGTCTTAAATGTTAGAGCAAGATGACAGCCAATCATCTACTGACGAAATAGGGAAACTTCGTTTCCAACCACAATTGGCTGGATAGACCTTAAAGATCTGGCGCCGAATCTTGCAACAAGAACCTTTCTTGATTATCTAACACGGTGTTGAAAAAGATCTTAACTGACTGGTCAAGAACAGTATCTGTATTTACTTATGAGGATGCTTCAATTTATTGAGTTTTACACAAAAATAGGTCTCAGTCACTCGCTCTAAGCTCAACTCTCCAAAGAACAAAGGAATTAAATAATGTCCATTATTTATTTTGTAAACTAATTTGGAAGCTTCTTTAAATATTGCGATATCCAGTGCGATAATTATGTTTGTTAAAATATTGCCCAATCGTCAAAAATTCTCACATGTAAACAAAATTTACCAATTGCTTACCAATTAAGTATTTGTTTTAAAATAACCATTTTAATAATGACCAGTGTGTCTTTTCTAAAATATGCGACGTGCAGGTACTATTATCAGCTACTGCTTTTACCGCCTCCTTGGGAATAACACAAACTTTGATAGATTTCATTATACCTTTCAACCGATCAGTATACAAATACATAAATGCCTTTATATTTATAACTTAACTTAAGTAGCTAAATAAAAATATAATAATCTAATTAAAACTGTTAATGTTTTATTAAATTTGCCCTCGTAAATCATACTTATCATTGCCGCTCTATACCTACTTCATGCAATACAGTCACTGTGATTCAGTATTTTTCATCACCCGACATAATTTTAATATCACAAAATATTTTACTGTACATTTAAGTGGATAAAGAAAAAACACAATGGACAGTTGTATGAAAATGACAGATTTCAAATGCAAAAGTATTTACTCTTATTTATTTTCAATTGTTCGTTATTTATGACCGAACGAAGTATATTCCGTACTGTAAGGTGCAAACTGATAATAAATTTAAATATTTGGATAAAATCTATAAGAGATTTGTATTATCTCTTGATTTCGCTAATAAATTATTAAACGGTAGACTAATAAACCAGTTAAGTACTATTATACCGATACATCAACTATTATTTATGTATATAATAGAAAAATATTGAATACACAATTATTTTTTCTGTTATTCTTTTTTAACAAAGGTGTCTTTTAGAAATCCTCTAAATATTTCGCAAGGACGTTTACTGATTACAGAATACTATCAAGGACAACATCTTGGTATGTTTTTTATCTAGAAATATTACTGTGTTCCATGAGGTGTATTAAACAATCTGTTCAAAATTACTTCAAACCTTATAGTTTGTATTATCGACTTTGCTGCCACATAAATCTATAACAAAAATCAATACATGACTATAGTATCTTAGTCTAAATTAGAGTATTATATTCAAATGAGTTTGGTAATACCAAATAAATTGTAGGTGCTGTTTCGTTTTGGAAAGCGAATCTGAGCTGATAAAACCTTTTGTAACCAAAGTATATTCTGTTACATTCAGTTTGTGAAAAGACCTGCAAAACTGCGATTCTTTTGTCTCCTAAGATATAAAGTTTAGAACTTTTTAATTTTTATTAACTTTTGTATTTATTTAATTTATCTTTTGGAGATATAATTTGTCTTCACTAACGACGAAAGATAGATTTAAAAATACAAATAATAGCGTTCAATAATTCTTTTTACTCCTAAACCTCTTTTTGTTTGTTTCGATGATCGCTGACTTATTTAATATCATGTCTGACTTATGTATTTTAATAACAACCAGGCAGCAAAGCCGTATATTTCATTCATTGAAACAATTCAGTATATTATTGACTTCTATTAACATCGTAGGGCCGTAAGTTTCAATAATCAAGCGAGTAATAAAGCTAATGTTGTTTTGCATGTGATGGTATATAATTATGAAGCTTTTCTCTTTCATTTAACTATCAAAGAAGCTTCATCTATGTGAAAATCGCATAAAATAGTTTTGTCGTTAGTTCTGTATAATTTTCGGATTATAAATTTACTTTTGCTGTCCATCTTAAATGTTATGTATTGTGGCAATAAATTATTTGTCGTCACTCCTCTATAAATAGTGGTCAACGACAAAGATTCGGACCACCCTATTTCTACCCGTAAGTAACGTAAGAGGCGATTAAGAGATTCGACCTCAATCCACTTAAAGATTTATGTTATACAAGCACTCATTCTTTTTTATACACAATTTATCAAATTTATATGTAGGTTTAGAAAAACAAAAAACAATTTTTTTCAGATATATGTCTTACTAAATATAAAATAAAATATTAATTAAGTACTTATAAAATTAAGTACTTATATGATTAAAATAAGGGATTTTAATTTCAGATGTTCGAATATAGGTTCTATATAGAAAATGCCGAAAAATTTACAAGAAGTTAATAATTATGTATGTACTTTATTATTTAAAGTGGAATAGAATCAATATAAAAAAATTCCAAACGAAAAACATATGTTGATATTAAGGTATATATGTTAATTGAATGTTACATTGTAAATTAGTGTTTTGTTATTTATTAACCTCAAGATATTATGTTTGATCAATTACTTACTGTTTCCTATTTATTAATTGCTGGCATTAAAAGACAGTAATGATATATTATCCTGGAGCATTGAATTTAGACATGCAATTATGGATCATCTCTAAGTAGTTTTTTGTTGTTTTTTTTTGACATAATTTGAATAATGCTTGACTTTCATTGCACCTGATAACAGATCAAAATTAAGCTGAAGGTAATGCATCAAGACAACGTTTAATGTTCATATGTACGGCTGAATAAATCAGTTTAAAAAAAATCATGAACAAAAAAAGTCTTTTCCAATTCTCTCTAACTTGCTTCAATCTGTGAGGTGATAATTTTTGGCAGCGCCTGCCTAAATGTTACTACGGTGATTCAAATAAGACCCTTCCTGTGTCACTTTTCCCTATACGTATAAGCTAACGTCGTATCGGGTTTAGCCCAAAGAAATAAGGACTGAATTTTTCTCAAACGCTTTCGCCAAGACTAAGAACTCTACTACCAAAAGGATTTTCAGACATAGGTCAGATAACGGTCGGCGTTCCCCAGGTCAGAGTATAATATCAGTAGAAGACCAAGACAATAGTCTTTAAAGTCGTTCATCTCAGTAAAAGAAATCTAAGTCAACTTTATAACTTTCCTTTACATTTATAAAGATTTAGGGACAATGCTAAATTCCGAACTTTTCTTTCAGAGTGGTATATTAAGCTATGCAGAAACAGCGAGTCTAGGGGGTGGGCATTAAAGTCTCCTGAAAAACGGAGCTTTGCATAAAACTGTTTCAGTTGTGCACTATCAGCGACTGACTGATTTTATTAAATCTCAGTCAGGTCACTAAGGTAACCCAACTGTCTCTTCTTCACCGGTATACCATTACTAGACACAAACAAAAACTATTTTGTAAAAGCAAATGTAAGGACATATCTAGAGCGTGGAGAATTTTGGTTTGGCCTGAAATCACGAACACATATTATACCTCAACGTCTTGATAGATATTAGTTCAAAAACTTAACCATGATATATACGATACACTGCATCAAAAGACCAGCTATCAATCTACGGCTCAGTTAAAAAAAGCAAGTAAGTTTTTGTAACCAACACGCAACAGACGAAAAAAATTACGTGTTAAATTCGGCTTCAAGTTTAAGGCACTGTTCAGTAACATCATTCCCTTTTCCTCATCGGACAAAACATCGGAATTCGACGCTCCGGTTAGCGGGATGACTTTATTTGATGCCTATGTTGACCGATATTAAGACTTATTGCCCAAGTAAGTTTCAAGAGTTCACTAGTCATGAACTGAAAGATTTTTAAATGAATAAAAATATTATTTTATTTTATTTTGTTATTTAATAAACAAAAGATCTGCATAATATGTATACATTAAAAATTTACTCATTACTAAAAGTACAGTTTTACAGTACTACAGTTTTATATTTTTAAAAGAACAGATTTTTTTTCATTATTTAAAAGGGTATTAAATACTTATAATATACGTACAAGAGGATTAAATATGACTCTCCTATTGATAATTAAATGTATTTTCGTATGAATAAAATATATAAAAAATGAAAAACCAAAAAAATTCTATTTAGAAATACGGTGTAAATTTAAATTACATTGTTGTGTTAAATTAAATTGTCTCGTAATTTATTAATACGCGGTATAAAATTTATTCACATTTTCATTATTTATTAAAAATTTACTAGCCCTCGTCGTATACAATATTATAAATTGAGAAGAAAATAACAGAAACTTCACTGTATAAAACCGTCAGTATATGCTTCTACTTATACACACATACTTTGTATTTAAATTAAAGTTTTTAAAGAAATTATCTAGAAAATAAATTTTGAAAACTCGTTTTTAAATAAAGTGTGCTGACATTTCAGGATAAAAAAATAGTGTCCAATATTTAATTTGTTTTTTCTGGATTATCCTACTTTCGTAATAGATGAAAATATTTAAGAAATAGGATAACATTTTAACCATATTGTTATATGTATTACATTTTTTGAAGATTACCTTTTTGTTAATTTAGAATTACACTCTTAATAAATAATGAGAGGGTTGTGTTAACTAGCGCTGGCCCATGAGTGCATACTAGACTATGAGGGTGCATGAGTCTAGAAAAATTTTGTTTCCTGGGTTTTTCTATTTGTAAGTTTACTAATACTGCAGTTGTTTTTTTGTAAATATGAATACATTAATGAATCCACTAAGACTAACATCCGACTGAGATTATAGATCTGAAATTACTTATATAAACAATGAAGAACCTCAGCAAAATTTTAATGTAATCCATGATCCACGAAATTATTTGCAGTTGTTCCAAAATTCTAAACAAGTCCCATTGCAACAGGACACTAATTAGACTAATTTATAATATCGAGGGGATTGTGGCTTTAATTCACGTACTCATTGGTATAACGGATGGTTTAGGTACAGATTAGAGATATTGTGAAATCATCTTCCACTGTAAAAAGAATAAAATAGAAGCCTTGGACACTGAATTTAGTAAAATTTGTCATGCTCATTTTTTAAATAAAATTATGTGTTGAATCTGAACTGATGTAGCAGTATGAAGTAGTGTAAATTGAATTTATATAACTATTTAACTACTTGTTATTTTGATTGATGCTCAGCTGAGTGTGTTTCATGACGAGTGCTTACAAACATTATCTCTGACAGGTCATAAAAATGGCAAAATAAAATGTTAGTGTTCATATTAGTGACATAATATTATTTGTAAAAATATTTAATCTACGAAAACTACTTCATGCATTATAATATGTTCTAATAAATAATTATATAGATATATCATTATTTTGATAACTGATGCATGTAAAAGAAATGATTGAAATTAATTGTCCGTTACAATGTAACATAAAGACAATGGTTCTTTCTTGATCAGTCCTTCAGTCTGTCTTGGTTCAAACCTCTTAGTATTCACTGGTTTCGCCGTGCTGGTGCCGGGTCCATCGCGTTGCAGGGAGAGGATAGGGCCTGGGACTTGAGACCCAGGTGTAGGCTTAAGGGGCCCCTATCTAACTCGCGTTAAACACTGTCAAAGCTCCTCTCTCTACCTTACCAAATTTTAAAAAGACTCTACGTCGACTGCTTTTCGAGTACGTTTCAAGAATGAATTGAAGTGAGTTTTGGCCCAAGTCCTTTAGTAGGTTGTAGAGAGATTTCACCGTTTTACTTCTCACACCCACTTCTACCACGTATAAATCCACGACGGACCTATTTGAAATTGTGAGTCCGTTAAAGATATGCAAAAGTAATGTAGTAACTCATTAAAAGTAATGAAGAATTTTGACTTTGTACAAATAAAGAAGAAAAGGATAATGTGTTCAATTTATTAAGAGAAACCGAGAAACCAAGTCCAGTTCTAAACGGACACTAATTAGACAAATTTATAACAGCGAGTGTATTACGGCGCTAATTCGCGTACTCATTTATCAACATAATTCCGCACAATTTACACTGTACAATGTAATTCCTACTTTTAATTCCGTAATAAACTGAAAATATGTTTTAACCGAATATGTGTTTATCTTTTAATAGTTACCTCATTAAGTTGTCATAACTTTGGATATGTAGTAAAAATATGTTATTTTAATTTAAAAAAATGGCTATCACGAGAATATAGAATTGTTATTTCTTTTGGTTTAAAATAACAAAAACGTAGAAAAATGTTTCCGATCTCCCATTCTGTTGGAAGAGCTAAATAAAGTAAACATATTACAATTAAAATGAATTCAACCAATCTGGTTTTACATTTTAAAAATAAGAGAGTGTGAAACGTATGTAAAATATATCAAATATAAACATCTTAAATTATGTCTTGTACTCTCTTGTTGTGTGATAATCGTAACTGTTAATATAAAGCCTCTTGACATAACTAACGGCTTCTTAATTTCTCATTTTACAGAGCGTGTGTAAAATTTTAACATATGAATTATTTATTCGATTCAACTAACAATAACTATGGCAATGTAAGGATACGAGCCAGGCTAGTAAAAAATAAAAATCTTCATATTTTTAATATGATTTCTTAAAAAAACACGAAATCTTGATTCACAGACACGTAATTGTGAGATAAATATCGTAAAAAAAAGGTCCAGGGAAAATTGTGGCTACAAGCAATTTTTAACGATAAAGGAAAACTGGATTAATAAATATAGTGCTGACGAATTCACAGGTTACAGTTAGCATTCGGTGTGTACGTGACCGACGGCGGGACGGCCTCCACGGACGTTGGCAAGACAAATACGGAAACAATAATATAGCTTAAGGTAATAATATAACAGATAAAATCGTTCTTAGAATATTGATTCATCAAATCTCAATTTCAACTTGTTACTGATAAAAGTTAGGATAAATAAGAAAATCTAAACAAATTTTATTTAATTAATAATATTTTTAATATTATTGTTATTTATTTATTACAATAGTTTACTATAATATGTTTCACTTTAACACGGTTTATACCAAATATTCCAGCCACGGGTATGCTTTTAATATCAGGGTTAAAATATTTATATAGTGTACAAATATTTTATATAAAATAAACCAAAAATATTCATACAAATTGGGGCGAGAATAGGACCGTTGTTCTAGTATGTTGTGATTATGAACTAAAAAAATCTGTTATTATTTAGACTTTCCGCGTACGAATTTTTGTTGTCAAAATATTCCAAGTTAAAATATTTAACTCAAAACAAAGCGGTAACTAGAGCTAGTTGTTTAGTGAGTTTTAATACTAGACAGAGGAGAAACAGGAATATGCAAACATTGTACTCATTGTCGGATCCTTCAGTTATACGTACAAGTTCCAACTGAATTTTGTATTTATATATTGGAATACCGAAAGTTATTGAAAAAGAAAGATTTTTTTTTTAAATATGCATTTCGATATTATGTTAAAAAAATTTGAAAAATTTATGTTTCTTTGTAAAAAAATTATAGGGAAAATCTTTAAAATCAATTTTTAACCATATGACTAAAGCATTAATATCAAAAATTTCACTCTTTACTAAACAACCTGTTTTTTTTTTATTAAATTTAAATAGTGCATGATAATGTCGATCATATAACTTTATCAATTAAAAGAATGTAAAATAATTATAACATTTAATGAAACAGGTGGAAAAATTTCACAAAGCAAATAGCGATTCAACAGAAAGTAACTTATTCGAGTCTGAGACATTAAGTTACAGGTATAAAACATTCTGCTCTCAAAGACTATATTAACATATCGTTAGTTTTGCTATAGAATGTGGAGTTTCGAAATGCGAATAAGTTTAAAGGATTCCTGGCACGTCGAATCCGTTTCTTAAGTAAAGCTCACGTAAACATTAGATCAATAAGGGATGAAAAAGAATTCATTATTGTTCTGAACGCTATCCGACGTTATCTTAGTTCACAGCAGAAACAAAAGGCTGTCGGATATCGCATCAAAGTTTTAGATTGTACTGGGCGATAACGTAAACAGATCTCAGTGACACAAAGGAAACAATTTGCTTTCCCTTTGTTTTCTTAAAATTACCTCCGACGTCATTTAATATATAAATTTATATTTTTCACGATTTATATAGAAAAATACACTTATTATTTTGAACACAAATGGAATGTGAAATGAATTATCATTTATTTATAAATAACTATTTCAAACAAATTGAGTTTAGTTTGATTTTTAGAAAAATCATTTGGGTTTCGCTTATGTTATCCCAACAGTTGCTGTTGACAACGAACTCATTTATAACTACCATTAGACTCAGATTTAATCAACACTTGGTTAGTAAAGTCTATAAATTATATGTAAATAAATATTTTTATAGAACTTGAATATAAACTAAATGCAGCTCAAACCCAAGCTTCATTTAACAGAAAGATAAAAACAGAGGGTCCAAAATACATGTTAATGAGAAATAAATTAAATGACTCATTATATTTTATTATACATCTTTTAAATATTACATGAACTCGGTAAAATTCAACGAACGAATGAAAGATTCGTATTTTATAATATAACGTATATGTGTTCGTTAATTAAATGAGACGATAAAATTAATTTATTGAATAAACTGAGAGACTATTTAAAATAAAAAAAATTTTGATTGAATTATATTTAATTTAGCGAATGTACAATTTGGCTCATTAATTGAATTAATAGGGTTTTTACTGCTGTGAAAATGTTTTATCTATTAAGTGTACATGGGCGGTACATCCGAATAGCGTTAATTAAATTGATAACATCGAATACCGATGAGACTGATTCTATTGAAATACACAAACTGTATTTTTATACCTGTAATGTTCGCGTGTCCGTATTACGTGCCGATAATATAACTCAGTTGGAGGGACATAATCGTTTTATAACAACAATTCAAAAATCGTTAGTATCAATGTATCTGACTTCATGCGTGTTAAAATTTTTGGGTATTGAGAAGCTTTATGTCAGTTATTATAAATCCGTAGTTTATTACTAATAAAAACAACCGAATCAAAATTTATCTGAAAATACAATTTTGCTCAACACATTTCATAACAGGTAGTAATGTAAAATATATTTTTATGTTTATTAATAAGAATGCTAGTGTACATAACACGTTTTAGTTCTGAGAAGGAATGTATCTTATCTAAATTAGCTTCGCCAATTTGCCTCCGTGGGTTAATTGAAATGGTAATGTAGTAAACATAATCTCATTAATATAATAATGATAATACACTGAAATGATAAAATGAGATTACGACGATAATAATGGCGGTATAGAGTTGTTCTGTTTATTGATATAATGTAAAAAATATATGTACATTATACAATATTCTAACTATAATCAGAAAAATGACAAATTATAATTAATTAAGTTGTAGTATAATGCAATAAAGAGCTCGATTAAAGCAGTCTACATAGAATTATTACTCATAAATAACAGATTGAAAGAACACTATGTATAAATGCCTTTCACATCCCTGTTTATGGGAATTCATATGTAAATGTTGCCTTCTACTTAATTACCCTTTTAAATACGTATTTTCTTCTATGTTTACTATAAAAATATTGCATTTCAGATTTGTTTCTTTTACTTTATTTTCATTAAATATGGTCATTCAATGAGTTCATACCACGAGAGTAGCTTTCGCATTCTGAGCCGTCGTAGGCGGTAGTTGTCAAGTAACAATACTAAGTGACGGGCACTCTCACCTCATCTTTCTGTGACTCCGTTTAGTGTTATCTAAAAAGCGAGTAAAAAATCAAAATAAACCTAACAACCGTGACACCGTTAGCGCAGAGCGGTACGCCAGAAAATTAGGAAACCGATCGCGGTAGGTGATAAATAACAAGACCAACTGACAGACACTCACATCTCGTCTGCCC
>DVQP01001074.1:0-17375 GCA_018231745.1 Danaus eresimus | reverse complement strand
TTATATATAATAGTATATACAGTAGATATTTAAAGAGATTATTAAAAAAATCGTTTCTATAATATTTTTTTACAAAGGAAATAATTCTGAAAAAGTGATTAATGATAGAACTCTTTTGGGAGTCGAAAGAAATTGAATAGGTTATTATTGGATTAAATGTTTTAATGTACTTAAGAATACTCTGAGCTTCTTGAACGGCGTAATTAATACAGTTTAGAATAAGAGGGGAAGTTTGTTATGAGATTGCGGATGAGATAACATGAGTTTCAAAATTGCTTTGTTTTCTTCAAAGTTTAACATTTCATAATTTCGAGCAATGGATGTTGTCAAATTGTCGGAACCGTTTAAGATGACTTTAAGCTGTTTGAGTGTTGTCGTAACAGGGACGATTGTCCTTAAGAAATTAGAAGGGAGTTTCAGCTTCTTTGAGAACATCAAATATACATTAACCATTAATAAATTATTCATTATAATACAAACCCAGCAGATGAATTAGTTATCTCTCACTTGCTTTACGCTTTCCGTGTTGATGTGTGAACTTGTGTGGATTTAAAATGTAAGAGATCGTGTATACTTTAGCTTCTAGCACGTTCTAGTGTGTTGGGCTATTTAGCCGGATGTTGACTGTGTCCATTGTCACTATAAGCATTATATAAATATAATTCTCGAAAATGTCCGGAGATTCGTCTTTTTATCAGTTGATTTATGTAATTATGTTATTGAATGAAGAAATATTAACTAATTTTACCTCAGAATGTTGAAATTTATTATTTATATATGAATACGTTTAACTATTTACCACAAACTATCATACCAGAATGTTAATGTCGATACCCAAAATGAGATGTCTCATATAGGAAATTGTGATAAAAAATTTTGTAAGGCGTAAGTCACGTAAAAATATATGTCTCTTCTTCGAAGTACAAAGCGAACGCACCCGCAGCATCCCCAGCAAATATTTACCTTCCATTATCTTTCACGCAAGCCATCTTGACGAGATGGATCTCAGCTAAGGATCGCGTGTATGAGACGAATATTATCTTGATGAGAATTTATTGAAACCTTCGATAACACGGGCTTCA
Source organism: Danaus eresimus (assembly GCA_018231745.1). Taxonomy (NCBI): domain Eukaryota; kingdom Metazoa; phylum Arthropoda; class Insecta; order Lepidoptera; family Nymphalidae; genus Danaus; species Danaus eresimus. Next base: position 16,293 of record DVQP01001074.1, on the reverse strand, counting down.
TTAACTATAAAGCACCTTTGATTATTGCGTGCTAAATGCAGATATGATCGCTTTCTTGAGCTTATATGTATATTTTAAATTTCAATCAACCTTGAATAAGATGTGGGTTAATTAACGACTATAATAGAAGTAAACTTATGCGACTTAATTCTTACTGTTTCACGGGCATTGAGTGTATCATTGAAATTTATACAAATCATTCAATAGAAATAATATTTCTAACATAATGAAAGTCCTCCGGTTGTTACATAAATTACAATTACAGATTACATAGCTGTCTTATTTTCAATTTATGAATTCACTGCGTCTTGCAAACAAACATTTATAGAAAGCGTGTCTCATTTGAGATATTTGTGCTTATATTATATAATAAAACCAAAATTATATACATTTCTAATAAAATAATATATTAATATTGTAAACTCAGGTTGTATGTTCGTTCCAGTATAAAGCTTAATGTACGAATGGATTGTTCTGAAAGTTTGATAGTAATTTTGTTTTGTATAGATGCCTGGTAAAATTCAAAATCAAAACATGTTATGAAACATTCGAAACGAATGCAAAGCCATGGACTAAACCTAGTGCTTAATGTTTAACGAAATATTGGACTCGTGGTTACCTGAACGTACTGTCAGTCATGGAATCCGATGCAGTCGGAAAAGACAAATGTAGCGACGATAGAATGTGCACAATCTCTGCAATCAATTGAATACTAGGGTTAGTTGCGGTTATAGGCTTATGAAATACAAAATGCGAGATTCGAACGATAGCTATTGTTCAAATAAAGAGAACAGTCACGACCTTTGGGCAATTCAATTTGTTTCTACGATGCGGTAATCCTTTATAAGTATAAAGTACAATAACAACAAAAGTAATGCAGAACTTAGGACAATTCCATTTACAGAAATATGTGTCTGACATTCTTCTAACATCTATAAAATGATAAACTAACAAACAAACTTAAAGTTTTATTGGTAGTTTGATGAAATTTTATTAAAATGAGATTTATATATTTTTTCATCTTGTCTGCCCGTGAGCACGGTTGCTGCAAACTGCAAAATAATCGAAACGGCGGGAGTATGTAGTTTTAAAATAATATAACGCATTGTAATCCGAAATTATTTATTTTATTGAAATTGTCGTATCTGCACTTTTCTTAGGCTTCAAGTTATAAGTTATTTAGTGGAATTAATATATAACACTTATTTCTTGTTTTATAAATCTTTGAGGAGTCAATGACCTATTATTCTTATGCTGTTCTCATAAATGTATTTTTTAAAACAAATATCTCTCTGGATATTATAGGCTGGAAGAGATCGTCTTTAAATTACTAGATTAAAAATGGTAGTGTGCGAATAAACTAAAGGAACCGTATATTTATTATTTAATAGTTATTATTTTGGTTCTTCAATCGTTTTTATCACAATTATAATAATTTATATTTTAACTATTTGCATATAGCTGTGTAATGAGAACGTTTCTTAGAATAATTAATTGTAAAGCTGTAAGTAATTTTTATTTAAAAGTTATTTTTCTTTAATCAACCATATCCATATAATAAGAACGGATTTAATCAAAGCACTTACAAAACCACAACAAACACAGAATGAAACTGTATTGAATACAAAACAAAAACATTTCATAATATTGATGCCGTACTCCGATTGTAGTGATTTATGCCAATAATTAAGTCCGCCAAGGAAATGTTCTATTTAATAGATATGCTGTAATGTAAACGTGGGTGGAAATATCTGTTTGTACGTGCGACAAACTTTATACATTTCATAAACCGAATAACACGACTCCGATCAATGGTTCGCGTGTTTTTATATCTAAAGGTTTCGTTCACTCTATCGGATCTGCTATGTTAATTTTTTATACATCAAAGACAGCGACGTCACCATTCGTTTGTTTTAGTTTGTATGTCAAAAACTGTTAACAAATATCACATGTTATCCTGATAGCTGTATTCAAAGATTAGTTACAAATCACTTACGTCGGGCACCGTTAAGACCAGTGCTTCTTGGGTGCTAATGTAAAAGAACTGGTTTCTATCCTATACACGTAATAAAGTTCACTACACTTCAATTAACATAACGCACATCGATTATTATCCAGCGTGGGTGGAAGCAATGAATTATTTTTCAAAAATAACGACCATTTGTGACGTAAATTACATACCAATATTTTAAAACTCGTATACGTCTTGTTCACATTATAATATCAAACGTCCTATTAAGATAATTAAATGAAAATTCTTGTAATTTCAAAGAATGGTGTTGCGGAGGTGTTTTATCTACGAGTGTCAGTCGGTAGCCGCTGTCATGTCACTAGATAAGCCGCTTCAAGCTATTAAATACAAGTTTTATGGCAGTCGCTTTACGTCGTGCTCGTCATGGTATGGGAGTCAGATATTGTTCTATAAAATCTAACAATATAGCGCTTTAAAATAAATCGTTGCGTTACTAAACGTGATACTAGAGCCTTTATTAACCTACAAATTCCTCTATCATCCATTGAATTTCTCATTAAAATCCCATCAGCTTTTCCAAATTAATCTTTCCGTTTGTACGAACTTAAGTAAGCAACAACCGAAAATAGTCTGGCATTACTTTTGGAAAACAAAAAGAAAGACGGAAAAACAGGCACATTTTTTTTTTATTAAATACAGTAACCGTCTGCTTGTGAAACAACATTGTAATTTAAAAACAACAAACTGTGAAGCTACTGGTTCAATAATATTATTAAAACACCATAAATATATAGCTTTATTTACGATAATTATAATTGTTTATACATATGTGTAATATTTTTTTTAAAACTTCCAAAGTCGTTGTTTATTCTGACGCCAATGAAATCTTCCTTAGGTTTGACATGTTCAAGTGTATATTTTGACATATGTCATCCATAAAAGTTATTTAAATTACACAAACAACTTGAAAATAAAAATATGTTTGTTATATTATTACATTTATATTAGTGGATATTATTTATATTATAATAAAAAATCCTTATGTTATTTATAAATATATATGTAAGTATGTTAAGTTGTATTGATCGAATTGCATTTTACTTCCAATATAAATTAATGAACGACCCAGAAACCCGATTCTCTTACGTAACATATGCCGTTAATAAGTTGGGTGTATCACGTGAAGCTGAAGGAAAAAAATAATGCAATTTAAATGAAGGACATTCCCAAGCGCCGGGTTCTATCTCAGAATAAATAACTAATAAAGTCCGATAAGGCAGTCTCTACGGAGGCCACTTAAAGAGATTGCCCGAAGCCTCCACGCACCGAATTTACTCCCGAGATGGAATACTGTTAATATGACTATTCTCTCCACAGAGATACTGGCCAAAGTGCCGAAATAAATATCGTTAAGTACAAACGCAGCTGTCTACAGCAGATATACTAAGCGATATATATTAGGGCGGCGAGATTGCGATGTCAGATTAGCAAAAATAAAAGAAATTAATTTGCCTTATCTCTCCACCAACTGCATTTCCACATAACGTGCCATTAAAATAATTCATGAAATACTCGTTCGAATTCTTTAGCTCTGGTTAATTAAAAATTAAACGGGAATAAAATATAATATGCACTTTTATTTTTAGCGTTCAATTAACCCATAAATAATATGAATACATTAATCACTAAAAATTGTTAATCATAAAATCAACGGTTATTACGATATAGGAATATCATGAAACTCTCTAATCTTATCTCGTATATAGTAAAACGTCGTTACTTTGTACGAGTATGTGTCTCCGCAAATATTTACTTTCTATTACCTTCCACGCGCCATATCAACCCTTCTGATAAAGCGACTCTTGAATTATTTCTCGCTTAGAATATCTATTCTGATAATCTGAATTATAAGCTGTTTGTAAGCTATAAATGTTTACATTTACATAAGGTCTGAGATTCTTTTAACATAATAATATTAAATAGTATTTTATATTTATTTATAATGACAGAGCAGGAGTTGTCTGTGGTGAACGCTTGTCGAAGTTACCTTATATATTTTTTTCTATTTGGTAATTATATGAAAAATATACAGTTTATGTATAAATAAGTAAATTTTCAATATAACGGCTTGCACAATATGTCGGGTTTTATTCGAGTTTTGTTTAGATCATGACAAAGTTCAACGCTGTTTACCTCATTCCTTGTGATGCTACTTATTTCAACGTGAAACGAAACGTGACTCGCTTGCACGGCACTAACAACTCGCTCACAATGATATGGTCGAAGTTCTTTAGTTAACTTAATAATAACGCTATATATTAATTTTTCTGTATGAACAATGTTTTTGTGATGCGTTCAGCTATGTCAATCTTGAACAAAGGTATTAAAATTATGTATGAAATAAGATAAGATCGTGATCTCTTATAATATATTGAAATTGTTGAGAAATTCGAAACAGGGATTAGAATTTATTTGTAGCGTGTTTTTATTTTATTTTTAGAATGTAAAGGCCCTTATTCCAGTCATGCGTGAAGCACAATCATATTATGTACATTGAAATGCCTGTCACAACACAAAGGTTCCTTAGGACAAATACAAAACCACTATTTTCGAATGCAAACGGAAACTTATTGCTATTTTTCTATTTGTTATTTACTATGAATTGTTAACATAACATCAAATGACATCACAGGGTATGAAAGTTAAGAGGATATTATTAATTGAATATACAATATGTATATTAAAATATCTTTAGCCATAACGAACAACTACGAATATATGAGAATATTTTTTTGCAATTTATGTATATATTTATTTTTAAATACATCAAGTTAATTATTATATCAAAGAAAATTCAACTAGATCTAAATTGTACTCGATTATTTGCACCGCTAAAACTTCATTGCCATCAGAGACGCTTCCAAAGAGACACTAAGAATGGAGCTTTAGATGAGACGTTCTTGATGCTTAAGACTATCTGAAAAGGTCAATCCTAGCTTTAATTTATAGTTCGTCTTAGGTAAATCAGTAGTTTCATAATGAAGCATTGCAAACCAAATTGCTGCCTTTGGATTGAGCTTATAGCAATCTTACATTTTGGCCCATATATTGGTTAGTCGCTATGAGGCATTCGATAAATTTATTATAAAAAATAATATTTAGTATTTCATATAATAAATAACAACCGGTTTTTCTTGTGTAAATATATTTTTATTTTTGTCTTATATCACGTTTTCAACAGTTATCCGTCAAAAGGAAGCGTTGACGAAATACTGAAAATATTTTGAGGAAAATACTTCTACACGATTTTTGGTCTAAAGAATTTCGTACGTTGCAAAATATTTTACAGAAGGCATTTTTTTACTTTATATCTGTAAAAATCTTTCTGTGCAGAAAAGAAATAATATTTGATAATTTTTTTACTAATACTAATAATAAAATTTAATATTTTTTTATTTATTTGGCTTATACATAATAGTTTGTGTCCGTTTTTGATAAAAAATATATAATTAAGGTTAAGCATTAGATTGGACAAACTTTGATGTTACGTGCAGAAGCCAATATTTTGTGTTATTTATAGTTATTCCAATTTAAAAGGATAGTCAGTGTATTTTAACATTGTTAATTAAATTGAACAGAACATTATATTATTATTTCTTATATAAAAAATCAATTAATTCCTTTTAAAATTTTGATTAAACTAAATACGACATGTTGTTTGAGTAAATGGTTGTAGTTGTTAATTGTTTTTTATTTACGCTATTAAAATATCGTATAGTGCATACTTATTACGGCCATGTCATGGTACTATCTCTATCTGTTTGGAAATAAATAACCGTAATTGAGCAATGCGAAAGTTTCGAGGAAAAGGTAAATATTTACGGGTTTCCGACGCGATCCTGTTACACGAGTTGACAGTGACGTCACGACCTGTGTTCGGCAAATGTTTTTACAGACAGGAAAAATCGTAAAACAAAATAGTTCCAACGTTTCAAAGTTGTGCACTGGAGAGCTCGTGTGCTATTCAATGCCTTTCATATTTTTGTCAACTGGATATTAGTTTTATATACTTCTGAATTAAAATGTGAATAACATGTTGAATAAAATACATATTCTATTTTGGTAACCCACTCTACTCTATCAATACCCGTGTATATTCAAAGGCAATAAACGAACCTGATGTACTATTACGCTGTTAAGCAATATTTGCATTTTATCAAGTGAACTCCTGTGCTACTTAGGAAAGTTTATACGGGATTTACAAGTTTCTCTTTATTTATTATGTATGTTATGCAGACTGAGCAAAATTATGAAATTATGCATATCTTCATACCGCTATTTACATGATAGCAGGTAAATATTATTAGCTATATGGTAGTCATGCTGGTTGTTAGATACGTGCCTGGCTGTTGTAATGACACAATTGGTAAGCACTGATATCCAGATTTCATTTTACTGTCATATTAAAGCTAAAAATAAGCACTTGTTTAAGTTTTTACAATTAAATTAAACTTAAAGGACATAACTATAAAAAGAGTCGTGTTGGCATTTTGATAATAAATCAGAGATTAAAAAGTAAAATCCCTTTTAAATTCTCTTTTGTAAAAGTTTCAAAAAATAGTGAAAATCTAAATGCCAGCGTAATTTACTATTCCAACCAGCGGATTAAGTTCTATTTACGTGTCATTTATTCTGGCGTAATATCCAAGCAAACAAGAGGAGAGTAGTAATGGTTGCTTTATGATGATCCCCGCCATTTGTGAGGTGTTTTCCGCTCAGGAAACGACTTTTCCATTTTAATAATGATGCACTATTTCTAAACGTTCTTTATTACTTTATTTTTTGAGTATTTAAATGAGTGTCCCTTTCGTGATAATAGGATTTAAACATCCAAAAAGCGTATTTAGAGTCATTACATATCTCGTTTTACGTCTGAAGAGTTTTATATTAGTGAGTTACGGTTTTGTGCATTTATTCGTATGAGCAGTTTTCCACCGCATTATATTTCTAGCCTAGAGGAAAAATTAAGAAAAATAAATTGCCTCCAATTTCAATTCAGGGATAATTTTCGTCGTTTACGTGACCAATTTTAAAAGCAAAAACCTTAACCTCAGTCAGATTTCTTTCATGAATACATCAAAAGTTCAAATAGTCGTCTTGAATTCTGATTAGGCAGTTGTCATATGATCCGTGCAATATATCATTTTTGATATGACAAGTAAATTGACTTGTCCTTTCTTAAATTGCCTTTTATATTATTAACCTAATTTATGAAGATGCAACATTACCTCTCAATTATGTTTTGTTTGACAGGACGAGGAAGTTAAGAAGCAATTGCCGGTTGTACCGAAATGTTGTTCCAGCGGCCAGAATCTTACAGTTACTTATGAAAATGGCAAAGTAAAATCTGTTTGTACTCGTTCTACATTAACTTTTCAACCCATTTTCCACAAAGCGAACGAAACGCACATTTGGAATTACGACAGCAATGTTTTCGAGACAATTGTTGGCAACCCCTGCACTTACGATAGGTAATTTCAGTGGTTTAACATGACCCTAATTTTATTTAGAATTTAGTATTACTACCAAAGTTTCTTTGCAATTACACTAGCAAACTAGTTAAGTTGTTTGTTAACAAAGTTTTCTACACTGTTTGTACTTTTCTTTTTCCGAACTGGAGTTTTTGCTAATCTAATAGGTTAATTTTTACGAGTTTCTTTAAAATTAAAATTAATTTCTAGGTATAAATTGGAACCAGATAAAGTCAGTGAAGATGAATTTTATCTGTTATTTAATGGATCCCTATTCGTACCGTACAGTCAACCACCTTTGCTTGGTACTCGAGATTTTTGTATGGAAACCTTTTGGAATGAGTCCAATCCAGCAGGAATCACACTTCCTTTAATATGTTTTAAAACACCCATCGAGGAAGCAAATTCATCAGCTACTCTTGTTGCTTATGCTATAGGTAATTTAGGAATTAAATAGAAATTTAATAAACACACACAATCCTTTAAAGATCCTTTACTCAATTCTTTCTTATTTAATTAATATTGTACCACTTTTAACAGGTTTGATAATATCCGTGCCGTTTCTCATAACGACAGCTGGTATTTATATACTTATCAAGGAATTGAGGGACACTCACGGGAAGGCATTAGCCTGTCACTCTATTTGCCTTGCTGTAGCTTTTAGTTGCTTGGCCGCTACTCAATTGGCCGGTCATGCATTTCCAGTTACAGCTTGTACAATAATGGGTAAGTTTATATAATTTGATAAAAATATTTTGTTATGTAATTTTTACAATATTTTCTTTTCTTTCAGCATACCTCATACAGTTTTCTTTCGTGTCGTGTTTCTTTTGGCTCAATGTTATGTGTTTCGATACATATCTGAACGTGAGGTAAGGTTATTTTTGCAAAAACTTTTATATTATTAATTATACTTTTATATTATTTTATAGTATTAATCATAGTTTTAAATATTAACATCACTTTTTAGACGGTACATCCATTCTTCTGTAAGCAGAAGAAGCATGAGACGAAGATTTGCATGGTACTGCGCATATGCAATTCTTCTACCGGTTATATTACTCGTGGTCACAATAGCAATGGATCTGTCACCGGCCGTACCCAGTACATATTTGAAACCTAATTTCGGGGTGAAAGGTTGCTGGTTCAAAAGTAAGTTCTTCAAATCCTGTTCCTAAACAATGATCAATTATAATACGTTGATTAATAAGAAAACATTTTCAACCGATATTGTGATGATACAGAGAATCCTATTCAAGTCCTAAAAGTTAACACTAAAACTATAATATTTCTTGTTTTTCAGCGGATCAAGCGGCTTTGCCTTATTTCTATGGACCCGTGGCTGTCATTCTTTTAAGCAACCTTGTAATATTTTTATTTACATCAAGAGCTTTTGCTAAGCATTATGATAAGCTGAAAGATTTAAGCCGTAAGAACATATTTTCTAGCTCTTTTTACCTCTTGATTGGGAGTACTGATAATAATATTATTTCTGAACTTTTAGCACTTGATATAGCACATTCAGACTTCAGTACATCAGACGACTGGGTGAGACTCAGTACTGTATTGGGTCAGCAATTGTCCGTTCAGGAGAGATCGGCTTCACCTCCACGAGAACAGCAACCGATACAAATGAATTTTACGCAAAGGCTAAAGAAATATAAAAAAATGTAAGCTAAATTAACAGTTAGTTAGATTATCAAGAGGGTCTTCAGTGAGTTTTTTGTGGATGGTTATGGATTTTTATTTTATTTTTTGTAGAGGCTCTGACTGGATTATTATTATCATTTATTTATTTATTTACTTCGTTCATATTTTATCTCAATACTACTTCAATTTTGTTTTTGTATTATATGTATTATTTGAATTTATTTTTGCCCAGTTTCCGTACTTGCTGTTTGCTGTCCGTCATAATGGGTCTCTCTTGGGTATTGGAAGTGGTGTCATGGGCTGCGGGCGCCGGATCTGATGCAGTCTCTGTTTGGTCAATCTTCGACCTGATTAACGCTCTGCAAGGCGTCGTTATTTTCGCAATCTTTGTTTTACAGCAACCTGTCCGCTCATTTGTTAAGGTATGAAAATATTATGTTATTATTATTATTATGCGTTTTGTTTTTTTATGAGAGAATAATATAAAAACTCGCTTCATACATTTATATCTATTTTATTTTACAGTTTTCGAAACTGTGCAAAGCGTGCAGACGGAAAAGGGACGGGTCAGAGGTGTCTGTGGTAAGTGATCGAAGTAGCATCGACAACGGCGGCCGAAGAGATTTCGTGTAGTGACAATGTCAGCACTTTTGTATAATTCAAGCTGAGACTGATTTAGTTACAGTATTACCCTGGATAAGGATAAAAAATGAAAGTGTATGAAAATGTTGGGACCCTATTTGATTAAGTTCTGTTAGTTTTGTGAAAATGTTACTGCTGGCATTTGTAGATAGAAATAGCATACCGCGATATCTGTCCAATTATTTAGTGATTAACTTTAGGATACTTATAGTTTTTAAATAAAAATTTCTTTATTTGCTTACAGTTTGACAAACTTATAAATTTTCGTTGGATGAATTTTTTTTTTCTTTTTCACTTTCAACAATTTTAAGTACTTATTAATATCAATAAGTACTACAAAAGAATTTGTATTTATTTATTTGTTACAAACATGAAATGCAATTGTAATTCCAAATTCTAACTTATAGCGTAAACAATCTTATCTTTATATTAGATACCCTCCTTTTTTTATTACCACATATTAAATTATCAATTCTCTATCCATTAATATAAGTGTAGATGTTTTTTTTAGGTTTTCTCGGATATTGTCTTTATTTATTTGAACATTCTTCGTACGTCCATGATTACTTACACTGTTTTCGCAAAGTTCCTCAGTGGCCCAGAAAGAGCAAGTTTGTGATATAGCGTATTGCTCCTTGAATAATGTATTCTTGGGACAAACAATGTGTGTCGTGCAAATGGACCAAGTGAAGCGTTTGTTTTTCACATTAATTATTCTGAAGTAATTTGTTGAAATATTTATTTTGCTGGACGCCTTAATTGATGACCACGCTGAACCGATGTAATTACTTTTCATTGGGATCAAAAAGCAAAAATTTATTAATATCATTATTTTATTACGTGTTGAAAAATTCAATTATTTCTTTTTGTAATTAAAAGTGGTTATCTTTTCGGAATATGATATCCCAAAAATAATAAACGTATTAAAATTATTAAATAAATAAAATAAAAAGATATTTTCTTAAATATACCAAATATCTAAAACTAATATTCTTCACTATTACTGAATAACGTACTTTCGTTCCTATCTCTGTTACTAATGAAACAATTGCACAATTCTATAGACAGATTGCTTCGTGGTATATTTAGCTATATTAGTTTTAATTTAAAAGTTACCGACTGGTTCTTTGGTCCGCTTAAGCCTAAGCTGTTAAGATTCATAGAAGATTCTCATCTATAATAATTAATGCTCATGACACATGAAATACATTTGATTAATATAATAAGATTATTATCATTTAATTTTTTTATTAAACTTAGTCCTATTTGAAGATTCGCTTTTACCTTAAGCGGGCCATTGACTATAGCTTGTGGCTATTGATAGTATTATCTTTAAGAGAATTAATATTTTTATAACAAATCGTGACCAATGTTAATGGTTATAGTGTAAGAGCAAATGGAGTCCCTTTTGTTTGAAAGTTGGACGTAGTGACAACTTTATAACCAGGTTCACCAATCATTGTTAAATAAATAACGTCTTATTAAGGCGTTTGATGGTCTGTTAGATGAATCGAGCGTCCCACCACGCGCTAATGTCTTTTTAAGAGTTTTAACAAGACATCAATATTTTATTCCTCGTCTAGAGTTCCGTCAAATAGCGAACGGACTGTTAATGTATTATGTTGTCAAAACTCAAATGTCTTTGACTCAAATGACTTTTTGTATCCATAGTAACGGCATCTGTTTTGTCAGTTTCGACTATTTCCCTGTATTCATTTATAGTATGAATTAAAAATTATTTTTTATGTTATGAAATTTTTTGGCTCCGGTTTTTCTATGACATTGCAAATTAAGTTCTCTTTTCATATCCTTTAATTTGAACCCAATTTGTGCCTATATTTATAACAGAATAATTTATAAAACATTTTATTGACAACACGATTTTGACAGGTAACACTTAGTAACCTGAAAAGAAAGCTGTTTGTATGAGAAATCTATGCAAACAATGATATATAAAATTTGGTCGCATTAGCTAACAACTGACGTATTGAGGGATATGTATGATTAAGGTATAAAGCAGTGGATCGTAGCGAAACATGACGTATTAAACGCTATATCTTCAATTTGGTCGCCTTATAACAAGAACCAAAAATTTGGAAGTTATCATTTAACGTGACATTTAATAATGCGTTGTTAATTTTTCATCGGGGAACGTAGATATTTTAACAGACAATTATATTTTTGAAGGTTGGTTGGTAAAAGCCTCGTTTAGATTTAACAGAGATCGGTGAAACTGGGCCATAGTGCCATAATTGTAATTAGTCTACTAGAAAAATGTATGGTGCGATTGATTTCCTTTACGAAAGCTAGTCATATTGTAATTAAATATATAATAAGAATTATATAAATATAATTGTAAGTTATTAATTTATTTTACATAACGCTAAAATTATAGCGAATGTTTCATGAATATATATTGCTAGGAATCAACAATGACAACACAAACAAAAAAAATTTGTTCACATTAAACACATGTTGATTTCAATGTAATAAAATGTATTGATTAAAAGAAACCTTGTTTTAAACTTGTATATAATTTTAAACACGTATTAATCAAATATATAGTTTCTACTACGATATACGACGTCAAACTAAAGCTTGGTAAAGTACTAGCCAGTACTACACTTGTTCAGATGCAAACAATGTCACAGTTGTCCTTTTCATCTCGTTGGTAACCCTTTCCGTGTACAACTTTATTGGATTCCATCACTTCATATCATAGTTATCAGTGAGCACTGTGACAAATTCTCATATCCAGCTGACGCCAGAGCCATTATTTTTATTAACATTGGGCCCTCACACGGCTTGCGATGTGTTTGTATTTTGTTTTAAATTTATGGACATATAAATTATTATAATTGTTGTAAACTAAAATGTTAAGAAAATAAAAAAAAAAACAATAAGAAAGAACCAGAAATCACATAGAAATGTTTATTTTGTAAAATGTTAGAAGCTACTTAATTCGTTACTTCGTGTCCATTATAGTGATTTTTTTCCTTTTCTCATGAAATATTGTTTTGTTTTAAATAGGACAAAATTTACTGTAATATGATATGGGGCCCAAAAGCTTATGATATTCATATTTAACTTTCCCCACCCGACTATACATTATTGTTTTTTCTATATGAAAACCTATAGGTAGAATGTCACCGGTTTTGTATTTATCTGTAAGTAACTATGTAAATATGAAAAATATGAATGTTTTATTCTACCTTATATAAAAACCATTTAAGTTAAAAATAAATTAATGAATTGATGTTATACGTATTTTGTTTCCAGTAAGACGATATTTTTAAAACGTTTAACTTTATTTTCTAATTGTTAAATATTTTTTGCTTATTTTCCGTAACGAAAAAATCAATCTTGTCTTTATGGTGTAAAAAAATATATTGTTTTTCATTCCTTTTAACATCTACTAAAAAGCCCCATGACAATAATTAGATTTTAACTGTAAAATGCTTGATTTTATTTTTTATTTATCTATCGTTATTGATTCAGTGTATTGGTCAGTTTGTTCTGCTATTTGTTTAGTAGTTGTTTCGTTAATTTCGATAATATATACTCGTGTACCTTGTATTATATTAATGTTAAATTATGCGGATTTTTTAAGTAAAATGACTATAATGATGTATATTTGTCTATTTTGCAAAAATATGATGTTAAATAAACAAGCTTTATAAAAAACATATCATGTATTTTAATTAATTATGACTTTATTTTTTCCCGCTTATCGATTTTCTATTTCCATAATCGTTCATAAAACGTTAAATATTACAATATAAATAACCGTTTTGAAACTATTAAAGCGGTTGGAAATAATTTCTAGAGTGAAATTAATGATTTATTACGGGGTAAACTTCGTTTAATATTTGTAATGAGTTTCTATTCCTAACCGGATGTAACAGCTATGTTTGAACAGAGCAATTCTAGATAAAATACAAAGTTAGATACTACACAAATGTGGCAGACTAATTTATTTTTGGTAAATTAACACCAGTTACGATGAATATAAAAAGACAAGCCTAAAAATAAAAAAGGGTTATTCATTCAGTTACTTTATAATGTTTAAACTTCTTGACTGACTTAAAGATAACTCTAACTTTTGGTACATATAAGAGTATAGTTTTTAAAAGTAGATACCGTCGAGTGGTAAGCATTTATTTAAAATAAAAACCAGAGAGTTTTAAGTTACTTTAAATAAGACTTTTTTTTATTAAATAAAAGTAAATAACCAAATATTCACAAGGCGCATGTTGATTAAATAACAATCTAGCTGTATTATGTAAGTATAGTTTTTTAAGAGCATATTAAATATGCTCTTAAAAAACTATATCCTTAGTTTTTGTGAAAACAATTCTTTACCATTTATTATTATAAATTCTTAGGACCAAATGATTCATGTGAAATATCACGAACCTTTTTTACGAAAGTTCACGGCATCCACACCCAAAATAAGCGAGAGACTCAATAAATTCTCTTAATGTTTGAGAGACATTGTTTTTATAATAATTTTCAGGGCCATTTAGAAATGATTGATATTTATCGAAGACAACAGATCGACCTTGCTATAAAATTAGATGAGAATCTTTTTTGTTAATAAATAATGTAATTTCCTGGAAAAGCGTTACAGAGTAACAAAAACGCTTTTGTTTTTTCGCAAGTAAAAATTAATTAAAACATTTTATGTTAAAAAAGAGAGCATCGTAAGTATAGCAGTAACTTTTACTAATTCAACGTACCACAGCTAGCTTGGCTGCATATACCATACTCGTTAGTTGTAACATAACTCTGAATTTATATGACATAGGCCGACTGCTGTATATTTTTCAGTATTCTTATAAACTTCTAAGAAATGGTTTATGTATGAAACGTATAAGTATAGTAGCTATCATTTCTGATGTTTCGCTACTTATCAAGGTCATAGTTCGATGTTACAAATAATGTTCTAACCAGTGATTTAAATTATTATTACGAATAAACAGTGACATTACTTCAGCTGAATTAAAATATTATTACGAAAAACGTATTGTAAGAGTTTTATTTTGTCTACAATAAAGAGACAACGATTTTTTTAGCAGAAAACATAAATAAAATTGAAGTTATACTAAGATAGTTTTAATTATAGCTGTCCAGACCGTTACGGCGGCTAGAGGCCCAAAACTAGTTCGGTTAAGGATATCACATAGTTGCTTGGACAATTTAAAAAAAACGTGCATATTTTCTAAATAGATGAACTAATCCGCTTTTTTCATTATGAAAAAAAATGTAAATATTCCTTGCTGTAAAGTTTTATTGTATTAAAAAAAAGTAAAAATCTAGGGGAAAATAAGCTAATTAGTGAATCCATAGCATATTTTTAAAATAACTAAAATGTTTAAGATTTTGGAGTTCTGTTACTTTTAACTAAGACGTGATGTACTTGTAAAACCGTCGGATCTAATTTAATTGCAAAAAATATAAATAATAACAGCAGAATAATCTGATAGCTGTCCATTTATTTATGTATAGTATTTCTTAGAGCAATTGGAATACTTATACACTGTAAGGTGAACCTAGTTCAGAGATGATAATGCAACCTTAACGTCACATAAAGTCGTGCTGACACCACGCAAGAGTCATTACTTGTGCTTGATTGACGAAGATTGATGCCTCGGATTTGTCATCATTGAATCAAATGTTCGCCTTATTTATGGACCATGACACATCGGCGTAGTTGTTGCCAGGATAAAAAGTAATTAGTATTTATGATTATTTAACAGCTTGATTTATCCTTTGAATCATATTTTCATCATTTTCTAATATCTCGCAATTCACTAGTTATTTTGACTATTTTAGAAATGATTTTAATTTAAAAAATATATTCAGGGTAAATAATATAACAATGATTTTAAAGAATAGGGTATTTGTACTAAAAATATAATATAGCAAGTTGAATATTACGTATTAGAAATGTTACGAAGTATATTAAAGAGTTGGTATCTCAAACTAATGACTAATAACAGTATTAATGGGCGCCATTTTATCAACGTTGTTGCTCACAATAAAGGTTATAACGGTATATATATATAACTATAGGGACGGAAACTTTAATAGTGTGATTATTATATTTCTATCGGTAAATATCTTTATTATAAAGGTATTTGGTTATTTTAATAAAACCATTTTTAATTACTTCACTATGATAACCAAATGGGGAGATAGTTATGCCGGTTGGTATTTAATCCTGTAGTCACGATTGGTATCTCGCTTATTTGCTCTGGCCCATTCTCGGAATGAAATTAATGCTTTGTTTGCGAACACTCTGTGTGTATCAATTCTACGTTATATGATCCAAATTTTGGTGAATGTGAATATATTTCATTTGGCATGCACTATCCGAAATTGTTTCAGTCACCAAGAAATACATGGGTTTTGCATTTAGAATTATAAATTACAAGAGTTATAAATTTAGGAATATAACGAAAAATATGTATATGTCACTTTTATGTATTGAAATTA
>DVQP01001073.1:0-17377 GCA_018231745.1 Danaus eresimus | reverse complement strand
ACCGAAACGTCGGGATTATGTAGTTTTAAAGTAATAAAAAATCGCTTAGTAAATACGATAATATATTAGTTTTATTTAAATGACTCGCGAAAATCTTATATCTCATTAAATGTAATTCTTTATTTATTCTATTCTAAGCTACCAATTGTCCAGTGAGTACAGTTAATGGTTACCTATTTATATATTCACAGTCATTCCGTGCCAAGACGTGCACAGTAGAACGTTTGGGATTTATTCAGTCCATACCGTAAACCGTTATGGTGACATAACATCAAATTGCATTTCTTCTTAAAGGAATGTCACTTATGTAAATATATAGTATACTAAAAAGGATAAAAGACTTCAGAATTACTTAAAAAGGTATATCCGGGGTTTTTCTTTATAGCGACAATGGGAAGACGTCTCTCCAAAATCGGTCTAGCAGAAAACAGTCCTCATATTAAGATCTAAACTTCTTAAAAACTCGCCGAGCCCTTTACGGTAACTTTAATGATTTCATTCCTTAAATATGCAATTGTAGTTACATAATTCACGGAAAAATCCGTTGGAGTAAAATCGGTACCAAATGGCCATGTCATCTTTCAGCTATTTGAATTACGTCTGGAAATATCTACCTAACAAAACATAAGCAGTAATTGCTCCATCTGGTAGAAAAAAGAGAACACATACCTTGAACAATCATATGTCCAAGTTCACAGATTATGATTTATAATTTTCTATCCTTAAGGATATATCAATGATCCCGGTCTCTGGGTACCGAGAGGCTCACTCCCAGCAAGTGCAGAATAGTCTGTTTCTTTGATCTAAACCCTACGATTTTGTTTATATTATACATCTTTAAATGAATCAGAAATGCTAGAGAATTTTAATGACTATTATTAAAACGATTTCTCTTACTTAGATCGTGTACTGACAAAACAGCGGACTAATATTGATTAGAAGCTATCGGCTTGGTTTTAGAAGCTATCGAGCTTTTATGACTCGTAACACATAAGGTACTAATTTTATTACTTAGCTAGACGAGCTATTCTATTTATTGGCTAACTGTCCCCTTTAGTATAACTGTTAAAACGGTGAAAGTGTGATGTGGCAGAATTTTTACTCATTGCAGTTATAACCGACTGATATTTTCTTGATAACATTATTTTAATACCACTGATATCACAGCCCTTAAGTAACACTATAGTTTAATACTAACTGAATTTGAAATGCCAACGACATAAATCTGTAAGTATGCTTATAAAAGGTTAAAAAAGCTGTTAGCTAGCAACGGAATATATTTTTAACTGAATAATTTTATGATATACACACAACTTTAAATCCAAATATATTACCTTTTTTCCCGCCACATAAATAATTAGTTTCGTCAGTCACAATTTTTTGTTTATTTGTTTCATGGTTTCATAGTAGAGTGGGGAAAGAAAAATAAAACAAATATCAAGTATTATTTTTTTTAATAGTATTGGTAGGTAGGAGGTACATAACACACAGGAGTCTGGGTTTTTTGGATAAAGGGAAGTAAAGATACAATACTATTCTCAGTATGTACAAAATATACAATTACATCTATACCTAGCAATTTAATCTTACAGTAGAAATATGATCACAATATTTTTATATCCTTAATACAAAGTTACATCTAAGACCGTAACACGCGAGCGGCGTGCCGGCGTGGCGTCAGCGGCTGCGGCTGCTGCTATTTAACAGTCTAGTCACCTCACCTTCACTTTTGCTGCACACTTGAGATCAAATGTTAATTTTATACATATTTAAGCTACAACTCTCACGCGGGCAGCAGCCGCCGCCGCCGACCGCGGGCCGCGCCCCGCTGGGTACACCCGAACAAACCCGACCTCACCCGGCACACCGTGCTCTGCGGCCGCGCAGCCGCGCGGCTCACCGAACCGTACCGCGTTACACTTCTCGTGACTCCCCCCCCACCCCCCGCCGACTACCCTCAGCCCGCGGCCACCGACCAAATGAAACGCACACATTGTCCGAAAGGAACGTTCTCGTATTAATATTAGACATTAGTAATTGACACTTTGACGTAAAACGGAGGGATGCAATTACTTATTGGCAAATTTATAATTTTGCTCGCATTCCGATCACCAAAAAATAATTACATCGCAGCAATAAATAAATAATGAGTAAATACCGATTTGTCATCAATAAATATTCCATCTATAATTCTCGTGTGCCGCCTACTATCCCATCTCATTATCAAGACTAAATACTGTTACGCTATAGTTACTGAAACTTATTTACATCGACCCCCTTCATAAGGAAGTCAAATACATATTTTGGGCGAACGTTTACTAATAAAATTATGTTTAAAATTAATGGACGAAGTGACAGTTCGTTAGTGTTTCTCCTAGCTAACTCGGGAACCGCTCGCGACGGAAGCATGACCGCACATGTGACATTTTACAACTATACATATTAATCTTAAAAACAACATACATGTTACGAGTGCCGTTTACTTCTATATCGTACATATAAAATTACAAGACATAAAATATTTTGTACTCTGTTTTTAGTACGACGATCGAGTCGCAAATTTCTCTTAACAATACTTTGAAAAAAGTCGATTAACCAAATTTCTTTTTATATAGAGACAAGTGTGAAACACGGATAAGACAACAGAGGAGGCCGGTCAAACTCTACGCGGACGCTACAAAACTGCGAGAAGTATAATACGGTCGGTTCGTAGAACAAGAGACGTCGGGTGAGGCGAGTGCCGTGGAATGGAGAAAACTTACTGTCCGAACATTCGATTAGTAACGGCCGCTGAGACGTCACCACTACATACTGGCAAAGTTGCGTCCGCTGTGTGACGCTGTGTCGGCTCACACACACGCGCGCGCACACACACACACACACATCGAATGCAACTTGCAAGGTCCAACATCTGAAGCACTAATGACTTCTGTTAGTTTCATTATACACATAAAATGTGAGAGGCGTGACTGGTTGTCTGTCTGTATTTTATTATCTTAATTTGTTATGATAGGAGAGAAGATAAACAAATTAAAATCATAAAATAAAGTGTTACAAGGAGTTCATTATAAATATATTCTGTTACGCGTCGCATACCGTCCGCACGCACACATACACAACACGCGACATAGACAGTGACGTCACAGGCGCCGCTACGATCACACACACCCATCCCTCCGATGCTTCACAGGACTACTTATAAGCCTACAATAAGTCAGAATCACAGTTTATTTTCCACGTGTATTTTTTATCGTTTTACATACAATTAAGTTCCTTATCGTTAAACAGTATTATCGTACGACCCCGTTATAAGAGTTTCGCATTACCTACCGTAATGATCTAAGTGAATAAATCGAATTTTAGTATGGGTAGATCAGGTATTTACAACGTTTAAATTACTTTAGATCCTAGGCTTAGAACAAAATAACAATTTACACTAACAATAAAAAATGCTCGATAGATTGCCACCGATCTAATCGAAACCCAAAATTATTAAATATATTTAACTGACTTCGCACGTCAATATCATATTTTATAAATTTAAACTCCGAATAAGGCCGATCCCAGTCGACCATAACAAAAGTACTTTACAAAGCTACGTCCTAAATCTAAACTTAAATAAATAGACGAAGGCGGCCTTCACGCGCGGCACTGCACTGTCTCCACGCACGTCCAGGCGCGCTAAGCGAATCAACGACACTGACTTCACTTCACCACCGCGATCGTTCACAGGCGGCCGACTGCAGTCCGGGAGTCCGCGGCGGACTGCGGCCGTTCACGTTAAAAAGAAGTTTCACAACCTGGATATATTTACATTTTTTTGTTAAAACACTCCTCTAGCAGCGTGTATAAATAGTACAGTTGGTCACGGTCGAGATCGAATATTCTAAATTCCGAGAATACGAAGTCCAGTCCGGCTCCAGGCGGGTGTGGGAGTGGGGCGCGCCCGCAGGCGGCGCAGGCGGGTCCTCATCCGATGGCCGTGGCGATGACGATCAGCAGGTGAGCTATGTTGGACACACGGTGCATCAGGTCGGGCGCGATGCGGGTCAGGTTCTCGTTGGCGAACTCGCACGACGGGAAGATGTGCACCGTGTACATAGACTGCAGCGACAACAAACGTCACACACGTCACTCATTACATCACAAACGCCGCACGTCAGCAGTACATTTACAACATTTACAAACTGCTCATACCCTTTTTCCCGTTATAAATCGAATACTAATGCTAGTTCAGAAATATCTTACTTGAAACTGGTAACTAGTTTGCGAGGGTTATCTTAATTGAACTGCCCGTTAGTCTAAACTTAGTAACAATGATCATAACATTGATAAATTATTAATAGCTGTTACTGTTCCGATGAGACTATTGCCTCTCAGTAAACCGCTTTACCTGATGGTGACCCGGTGTGGGCGCCACATTAACGATGCCGGCGGCCTGCTTGCGCTGCAAGTAGGTGATGAATCCGGCCGTCAGGTTGGTGGACTGCTGAAGCACGTCCATGTGGTCGCGGCCACAGGGTAGCGCTAGCAGCATGCAGTGTTCATTTTCGAGCTGATAACAATAATAATATGAAAATATTACAAAATAAATAAAACCTTTTCACAGTCACACCAATTGATGCATTACAAATATTCTGGTATGTTGTGAGGCACGGCGAGCAGAAATCCTGCATAAATAATAATTCTCCCCGAAGTAGCGCTATGTCAAGAAAAGTCGGTTACCTTCATCTTGCGATGCACTTGGTCTAGCTGAGCTGGTTCCAGCCTCATGCGCTGTGCGATGCGCAATAAAGAGGCGGCCGTGCCGTCCGAGTGGCGCGACAACGCGTCGGCCGCCACGCCGGGGTTGCCGCCCACGAAATGCATCTGCACGGCCGCCGAGTCGTTCTTGAGAGCCAGCAACCCTTGCCACATGACCGGGTAGCGCTGAGGACGAAAACACGTCAGAATTAATTACGGACTCAATAATAGAAGAACAACGTTATGTGTCATCGACCAACCCGCAAGAGCATCTGCAGGGAGTCCGCCTCCCTGGGGACCTGCGAGGCGTGCGGCGGGCCGGGCGCGGCGGGCGGGGGCAGCGCGGACGACGGCCGGGACGTGCCGTGAGCGGGAGGCGGGGAGCGGCCGCATCGCACCGCGTACACTTTAAACACAGATTACATAATATATAATTAGTTAACGGACCGACCACACCAGAAGATTTCTTTAGAAAAGTGTTTCGTGATGGTCGGACATATTAGTATGAAAAGCTGCATTGTGTACAGTGGAGCGCTTATGAAATTCCAAGTAGATGGAGAAATTCAAACACTTTGCATAGTTTTCTGTTTGACTTCGCTTTGGTGTATGTAAACAAGTCTATCTTTTCTAAGCTAACAGTTGTTGGTTGACACTTACTGATATGCCGGTCGTGCGGCGAGGGCGAGTGCGCCGGGCGGGGCACACGGGCTGATGGGGGACGACGCAGTTCCAGAGGAGGCGTCGGAGCCTCCGAGCCCTCGGCGTCCAAGGCGCCTCTGTAAAATTATTTATGACTTACTTATTGCTTAAATTAAATAAAAAGTGATTACATCGGACTATATAATTTCATTTTTAGTCATAGATTGTAACGTTACACAGCATTAATTGTATCCTTATCGGAAGGGTTTATTACGCAGAGACAGTAATATTAAGTTTTATTAGTTAATTTTGTAAAAAATAACTAACCTAGTAAAGGATGTTGGCGTGTCCCTGTTTTCTTGTTGGGTCGCACGGAAATGTTGCTGATACATTTGGTAATGATGATGTGAAAAATGCGGGTATACACCTTCGCCCTGTAAATAAAGTAGTAGCAATGAGAATCCAAGCTTTCTATAGTAAAATAATGTGATTGGGAACTCTTCTTTTATTATTTTTTCTATAAATATAAACTTACAATAGCCATCGGTCCCTGTGGGCTGCCAGCGGGCACACTGGTGATAGTAACGCGTGATCCTGATACAAAAGACAATGACGTTCCAAATTATTATTATTGTAACAATTTTTTACTCCTTTTGTGTAGATTTTGACATTTGTACGCCAGATCTATGATTGCAACGAACCTGGATGATGGTTTTGTCCGATGACGGCGACCTGTTTGGCGAGTGGGGGGTGGTGTGCGCCCCGCGGCAGGCTGGCCGGGCCCGGGTACGCGCCCCGGTACAGCGCTGCCCCCGCGTCCATACCACCCATAGCACCCATCGCACCCAAGGGACCCATGGCGGCGATTGGTCCTCCTTCTCCATCGCCACCCCTGGTTAAAAGTTTTGATCAATATTTTTCGTTCCTCATATCTTACAAATTCCTCCAACCTTAATATTGATTTATATAAATTCAATTTAAAAGTACTGACTTTTGTGTTTAAATAGTCAAGATTATAAAAAAAAATATTTATGAACATATAAAAAGCGAAGTTGCTGGAAACGTGTTCTTTTGAAGCTCTTTACCTGACAAGGATGGGCGTAGCTCTATCGGGCAGGTGATGTGAGGAAGGTGGTCTATGCGGTAGGGCGGGGGACTGGACCCTCGCGTCCGTCGCCTCCGTGGCTCCCACGGGCATCATGTTGGAAGGTACATTGTCTACGAGTCGTCGCCCGTAGCCCGCGTCGCCATCACCAATAGCGCCCTCAGCCGGCGGCGGGAGACGTTCCGGCTCCGACGGCAAAATGGATCGTTCTTGAATACGGTTGGTCGCATTAGCAGCCGCCTCGAAGGCGCTGGCGAGCTTGGCGCTAATTTCGGATATCATCTTCTTGGGCGGTTTCATTATAGGTATCGGGTTGTTATTAGGTGGACAGGCGGTGGCACTCTGACTGGTAACTACAAGAGGCTTGACGACAGGTTCGGGGGTACATTTGGTGGGTGGAATCGTCACTTCTAATTTGGGTATCTTGGACTCTTTGATGACTTCGTCTGTTTTCATATTTTCTTCACAACTTTCTGTGGAAGCATCTGACAAACTTCTATCCCTTGTTCTTTTAACTCCTCTGGGAGATTTCCGCGTGTCATTTGAGAGCGCTTTATCGCCCGTTTTATTGACATTTTGTCTTGTAGATTTCTTTTTATTCGAATCTTTGTTATTTGCTTTAAATTGATTAGCGGTGCCTTTTACTACATCATCAATGATGTCATCAATGGAACTCTTTTGTATATCTTTTTCTTGGAGACGTCGAGACTTTCTTGTATTTGTTGAAGGCGATGCAAACACTTCAGATTTTTCTTCCTTATGTTTTTCAGCAACTTTTACAGGGTCCTTCTGAGCTATACTTAAAGTTGAAACAACGGTATTTGAATTGCCAGAAAGAGGACTTTTAATTGTCAAAATTAAACGTGGTCTCACTTCTGTTTTGTTAGGCGACGAGACGGTTTCATCCCCAGAATCTTCATGAAAATCGTACACATCACCAGGCATATTATTAGCATTGGTATTTGTCATGTTTTTAATTTTTTTGTCTACCTTCCCCCGACCTCTTCCACGTTTCGAGGTACCTCTAGGAGTTTTAGCTATTTGACGGGTATGTACCTTATCTGGATTTCTGTCAGATTTCTTTCCCCTACCACTACGGCCCCCTCTTTTACCAGTACTAATTTTTTCTGTAACATAATCTTCCATCAAACTATTATCTTGAAAGGGATCTATTGCGTTTTCAACAACTTTATTCTCGTTTGGTTTTTCAATTTTCGCAGTCTCACTTTCTTCGATAAAAATCTCATTTTGAACATTTCTTTCGACAGACTTTTTCATTTCAATTACTAAAGGCTGTTTGGTTGTATTTTCTTCCATTTTCTTTTCGTCGACATTGTCACTACATAACGAATCAACTTTCTTAATAACAGATTCTATATTAATTATATCTTTGCCTGACCAATATTCACTTTCATCTAGACTCTTTATATCGTTTATAGGTGCTTGCGTTTGAATACAAAGTGGGTTATAGAAATCATTTTTGTTAACACCGGATTCAGGCCTTATAGAATCTTTTATATCGACACTAGTTGGTATTACGGGAGCAGTGTTTTCTTTTGCGATAGTTGTGTTGCTTTCCATTGGTTTTGATAAGTCACCCTCATTCGTTTTAGGAATTTTCTCTGTTATACATAGCATGTTGTTATCAGGTTTAATTTTTGTAGATAAATCATTTTCGCATTTTTTTACTGAAGACATATCTACAGATTCTGATATTTTAATAGTTTTTTCGTTGTCTGCTTCGTTTTTTATAAAATTATCTACTTCATGCTTCATTAAAGCTACATCATTATCAATGCTGTTTCTTCTATTTTGTACTTGACCAATAATTGCAACATTTTTGTTAATATTAATGTCTATCTTTTTATGATTTTCTTTTGTTATTTTAATTTCATTAATGTTATCTTTTAAGAGCTCTTCGAAATCAGTTTCACATTTTCCAACACGGTCTATGGGTGATATATGGGTGACAGGTGAAGCTTGTTGTATGTTATTTTGTTGATCAAGTTCCTTAGGAGATGTTTCCATTCTATCCTCGCTGGCTTGGATTTCGTTATTGCAATGGGCGTCCACCTGCTCACTTTCACTTCTAGTATGTAGCCTTAAAGTTTGTTTTGGGTTAGGACTAGTTTTCAAAAGTAATGGAGTCATGACCACATTAGCGAGGCTGGATGTTGTAACAACAACTGTGGTCGACATCTCTTGTTTAACTCCCGGCGACGACGTTCGAACAGCTGCCATTGATAAGACAGAAGGAGGGCCTTTCGCAGGTTCTAGTTGAATGACGCTTGTTACAGGACTCGAAGATACATGTCTTTGTGTATTTATGGAATGAATCACATTCGATCCATGTCCTCTGCTCACGGTAGTTACTTCTTGAAGATTGCACATTACTGATTTTGTATTTGCTTGAATTATATTAGAAGATGAATGAGTAGGACCCGATAAATGTATAATCGGTGAAGAAGTGGCAGCGACAATATTTTCAGATTTGTTTATGTGAGTATCTCTTTTGTCACTGAATGGGCTTTTATTATTTATTAACACTTTGCTTGGTAAATTCAAGCCGGAATTTATATTACTTACATGAATTGAATTTTGCACAGGTATTAGGCGATTTTGAGACATTACAGTTGTGACCGAGCTTTGTAATCTATTAGGTGACAAAATAATTTTAGAAGCATCTGGGGGACTCTCCTGTTTTCCCCTGTCACCTGGTATTGTTTGACAGATTTTTTGCTGTTGAATTAACACAGAATCGTAAGATGCGCTTCCTTTGGTTGACTGAATGATGTTAGCATTTATTTGCTTTGAAATGGGAGCAAGAACTGGTGTTACGGGTAACCTATTAAAGTGTATCGGAGTTCCCTGAGTTTGTACTAACACAGAATTGGGTCTGTTCGGCGACACCATAGCTCTAGCATGTGGAACATGCATACTGTGTATAGGATTTAGTGGTGACTGTTGCATTCGCACCACTGTCACTTGTTGGCCCTGAGCACGTTGCTGGACTGTATTTGGTGATCCAACAACATTTTGAGGTGAAGTACTCAATAAAGCCATATTGGGTAAGCGTGGTGAAGTCATACCTTCTGTTTGTACGCTAGATTTCGGACTCAAAATTAAAGGTTCACTATTTATCCTTGGTGATATAACAATGTTAGTTGGCTTTTGATAAATAATATGGGGTTCAGGAATTTTGATTGTCGGAGGTTGAATGTTAGATACCTGAGGTCTAATCATTTGATTTATCACTTGGTAAGGAGCTGTACCAACCCTGTTTGAGTTTACAATAGGCCTCAAAGTGTTATTTATCTGAACTTTGGGGCTATGCGTTGTTTTAATCTGTACAATGTTTGTTTTTATATGTGTTTGGGTATTTTCAGAAATTTCTCGGCTGCTAGCAGAACTAACAGGAACATTGACTACTTGAGATTCTATTAACTTATTATTTGACAAAGTCCAAGATGTAATGACTGGAGTCGCTGTTGATGTAATTTGTTCCTCAGTTTCTTGTTTTTTAACGAGTGGTTTAACCTGCTCCTCTTTCACATTATTAATCGATTCGTTAGTTTCTTTCTGTACGGTAGTAGCCATTGTTGGTGTTGGCTTCGAGATAACAATACTACTAACTTCGGTAGATTGAGCAACAGTTACTTTGGTGTTGTTATTAAGGGATTGGTTTGTTGCTATGATATTAACCGGTAATCTGTCTATAGTATCCTGAGTAGTATCTTCTGTTTCCTCGGTATCCGTGTCAATCAACAAAAGATTATCATCAGACACTGGTGTATCAGGTTTCAGTTCCATTTCACTGGCATTTAAGTTCTGAACTGCCCGTCTCATTTCTTCTGCATCTTCTTCAGGGATAAGTTCACTTTCAATCGTAGTATTTTCGATCTCCATTTCATTGGACGTGTTGCATTCTACTTCTTCATAACAATCAAAAGTGTTCACTTTACCTCCAAAACTTTCACCAAGTAAAGCGGCTACAGCATCTTCAGTTTCCTCTTGTGAAATTATAGCTCGAGGTTTTTCTTCTAATTTACAGTCACTTATATTTTTTTCACTTTGTGCAACAGGTTTTTCAATTTCTGGTTCTAAATTGGATATACTTTTAACGGCCACTTCACTTTCTTTCACATCTGTGTTAACATTAGAATCCTCACTATCAGGTAATGATATTTCTAATACTTGATCGATCGGAGGATCTTTCGGTAAGGGCACTTCACTAATGTCTTGAACAATATTGTCTATAGGGGGAGGCATGGGTATGTCTGTCACTTCAATATTTCTTGTCATTTCATAATCAATCTCGACTTCATCGTCAACGACGAGACTTTTAGGAGTATCATACTCATTTGTAGTATTATTGGTATTTTCTGCATTTAAAACAAAGGTAGGGCTATCTGTTATTCTGGGCAGACTTGGAGATTCAGATAAAGATTTACTGTCATCCGACTTATCTATTATTTCAACTTTAGGTATATCGGTAGGTAATGGTATGTCAAGTAATGTTTTTGGTGATAACTGTTCCATGTGGTTATCTAAAAATGACTCAATTTTATGTAACTTCTCATGATGATGTTCTTTGCGACTTTGTCTTTCTTCTCTATTCCTCTTCTTCTTCTTTTTTCTCTCTCGAGATTCTTTTTTGGACTTCTCATTGTATTTATTTAAGTCTCCTTTGTAATTGATGCCCATATATTTCAAGTCACTTTCAGAGTTGACCTTAGCTTCTATTTTTTCTGATCTGGAATGGTTGTTGTCAACATTTGACTCTTCGAATAATCTAGCCTCAATAGCTTTACTTACAGCATCTACATCCAAACTGTTATCATCTTCTTTAACGAAATGTCTCTTTTCTTTCCGCCTCTTTTCTTTTCGCCTTTTAATTTCGTCCTTGTCTCTTATCTTCATTTCATCACTACTTAATTTATCAGCTGCACTACATAACGATGTCTCACATTCTGGTGGTAGAACATCAACTTTATTGGTTATAGTCTTGACCTCTCTATCAGATTCATCTGACAAAGGACCAAATATGTCTTCCATTTTGCCTTCCTTTTTGTTATTATTTGACATTGCCTCCAACATTGTGTCGAAGGATTGGTTGGGAGAAGACTTCTCAATTTTTATTTTATCTTTTTCTTCCTTCGGTTCGTCAGTATCAATACTATCACGTATCTTATCTCTTCTTTTTTCTTTTTTATTACTGTGTCGGCGACTTTTATCAGAATTCTTATGTTTGTTTCTGATTTCTGTAGAACCGTCATGATTACTTTTGTTTTCCTCGTCCGAATAAGTAAACTTATATCTCTTTTGTTTTTTCTTATGTTTTCTGCGTAATTCCGAAGATATTCTATTCGGTATTGATTCATTTTCTGAAGACAAGTCATTTGTGAAAGTTTTTGTGAATGACATTCTATAATCATTATCATTTTCAAATGTTGATTTAAGTCTATTATCTTCGCTATCGCTTTTACCGAACAAATTTAAAAGCGATGTTTTCTTAACTTTATCTTCGCAGGGTTGTTTTAGCTGTATATCTGCGTCAATGTCTTTGCATTTTGTAGAAGATTCAGAATCTGAAAAAACTTCTTTCTTAATTCTATCAATAAAACATGGACTTTTACTAGCTTTCCTCCGACTGTTCTCATCATCAGATGAATCAGACATAATCCGTGTCCTTGAATTCTTACGTGATAATTTATTAGAGGAATCCTCTTCATTGCTTATTGTATCGAAGTAATCATTAGTTCTATTGCGATCATATTCAAGACTCGACCCTTGTGATTTCTCACGTTTTTTACTGTGTATTGTAATGTGATCTTCATCTGATGAACTATCCATTGATATTTTACGAGATTTACGTCTTTCACTATCAGAATCACTGTCTTCATCCCAACTTGATCTTTTCTTTTCCTCACGTTTAGCCCTGCTTTGTTTCAACTGACTAAACTTGGCTTTAATTTTTTCTTGTCTCTTTTCTTCTTCCTGTTTTTGCATATTTTTACATGATCTAGCTTTCACTTTATCATACATGGATATGTTATACTCGTCATCAACTATGTCAAATATAGAATGCTTTTTGGGTTCATCCGAATCCGAGGTATCAGTACTATGTAATTGTTTTCTATTTCGTCGCTTTATACTATCAGTTTTCTCGTCCTTGCTTTTTCTCTCTGTAGACATACGTTTTTCTCTGGAAATATCTTTTTTCTTGTCATCACTTTTTATTTTTCTATCATCTTTTATTTTGTTACCTATCTCTGCTTGCTGTAAGGCATCTTGCTGCATCTGAAGTTCTTGAATTTGTTGCAATTGTTGTATTCGTTTTTTCTCCTTCATCTCTTTCCTTAAAGCTTTCTGTTTTTCATCTTCTTCGCTTGACCGAAGTTCTAAGGTGGCCAAAAAGTCAAAATTATTATGCAAAGGCTCGGATGACATGTTTGTTGGAGCAGATATTGCTTTGCTTTCAATACTTTCAATCGGACTTTTTCTGAATGTTTTTAGTTTATCATTGCCGATGATGTCTTTTGTGTCTAAGCATTTAGGATTAGTAAAAATCGTATCAGGTGGTTTGACTTGATTTTTCTTGTCGTCTTTAGTTTTACTCTCAATTATTTTAGCGAAATGACCCTTACTGAACTTTGTGGTTTTGTGCCTTTCAACAGATTTACAGTCTTTAGATTCGCGTCGTTCACTTTTACCTTTCTTTATTTCCTCATTGAGACAATCTATACTGTCTTGTGAAGACATTCTTCGTTTATGGCCTATATTAGACGGCAAACTGGAACACGAATTTAAACGCTCTTTTCGTTTAATGTCAACGCTCGGTGAATCTAGTGAATAATGCCGCGACTTTTCAGAACTTTCTGTTTTAATTTTCTTATTATCAACATAGCTTTCTATTTTATTCCTAAAATGTTGCTCCGAAGGATCTTTTTCATCTTTAATTTCACTTTTAACTTTTGTTTTACTATCCAATTTAAGGTGATCGTGATGTTTCGTCGTTGGGTCTTTTTCAGTTGTATCTATTTTATTCACTACATCCGAGAGGCTCTTAATTCTAGTTTTCATGTCTTCCTTTAGCTCAATGTTTTCAGATTCTCTTGATTTTGAAGAATCGTGGGACGCTCTTGATGTTGTAGAGTCAGTTGAATCCTTTCGACAAATATCTCTGATAGATTCATCTCTGGAACTTTTTCTACTTTTAGATGAGTCCCCTTCCCTTTTATTATCACGCTTATTATCACTATCCTTTTTCGATCTATCATTTTTATGCTTTTCTTCCTTTTTTGAAGCCTTAGTCATACCTTCATTCTCTGGGATATCTTTTTTCCTGTCTCTTTCTTGTTTATCTCTTTTGTGATTGTCATGTCGAACTGTTTTATCTTCAATTACTTTAGATCTTTCAAAATCGCGATCTTTATCCAAGATTTTGTCTCCTTCTTTCTCGTTTCTATTTCTATCAGATTTATCGGTATGTATTTTTGTACTAAGAGAATCATCTTTAAGTTTACGTTCTTTGTCATGTTTATCAAACTTAGAACTGGTTTGCTTGGTTTTTGATTTATCTCTTTCTATCTCTTTATCTATTTTGTCACGAATATGTCTTAATTTATCTTTTTCAACTTTAGCACAGTCCTCCTGAAGCTTACCAGCAGCCTTTTCTTCGAGTGGAATTGAAGTAGTTAATGCATGGACGTTATTAGATTTATCAGATTTTACGTGGTGTGTCTCATCAATTTGTTTTAAAAGAACATTATCTTTTCCACAAGTTATAGATTTCAAAAGCATCTCCTTGTTACTTTTTTCAATATGACTTGACTCTTCCGCCGGTTCCATTTTATTTTTAGGCAAATCAATACTATTTAATGAATGAAAATGACTTTCTGGTTGTACTCTAAAATTGATAACGTTCTTGTTAGTGGCATTATGATACTTATCTTTAAACCTTTCGTTTTGCTTGTGTTGACAATTAAATTCACTTTTCTTATCGTGATCTAGCTTTTGTTTCATATCCACGAGCATTACTTCAGTCTTCGAAGGATAATCGCTTGTTAATAGATATTTATCACTTTTGTTCATGTCCATGCTCAACTCTTGTTTTAATTCACTTTTTGTTTCTAAGCATCGGATTTTGGTATCTTCTCTGAAACATTTTCTTTCGAATTTATTAAAGAAATCACTAGCTTTGACTTTTTCTTCAATGATTTCTTCTTTCTTGATAGATGTTACAACGGAGGTTGTAATTTTATCTTCACAAATGATTTTATTGTCTCTAATATTATATTTCTCTTGGATTTCCAAAATACTTTTTTCGATTGACTTTTCCAGATTTATTCTTTCCAAGGTAGCCTTGTCTGTTATAGTTGCAGTCTTACTATCCTCGACGTTTGATATGAATGAGTTTCTCCTTTTATTTTCTTGTGTTTCCGTATCTGGCAGCGAACGGCTTTCAGATTTCTCACTTGTCGGAGAATGCTTTTTTTCAAAATTTTCCAACATTGGCCTATCAGTCGAAGGAGTGCGCAACCGCATTCTTATCTCTTGACCGTTCTCGATGTCTACATGCTTGACTATTTTATCCATATTTAATAGTCTCATTCTATCATAGTCTTCCGGTTCCGGTGGTTGACCGATACCAGCTTGATTCGTCAATGGTGTATGGACAGCTGAACTATGCACGCCGTGAACGGGAAAAGGATATCGTAGGACACGGGATGTCGAAACCGGTAAAGAACGCGGGCTGCCTCCCGGGCTCGGTGCGCGGGTGGCACCTTCCAACCGCTCAGAATCCTCATCGAATACAGAACGCTTAGCCAAAAGGGAACGCACTACATCCGAGGGCTTTACTTCATTAATATCCAATTCCAGTAAACGATGACGAAGGCGGGATCTATCAGGAGCGTCGATGTGGGCTCTCGATCCCGTCCACCTCTCATACTTTTCGTCAAGAGACCGTATACGCTCCTCCAGCGAGGGCGAGTGAGGCGCCGAGCCTCCGCTAGAGGAAGAAGCGGATGGCGGGCGCGGCGGCGAGGCGGGGGCCGGTGGCAGAAGGCGTGGCTGCGGTGGTGCGGCTCGTAACAACTGTACGGCAAACTTCGGCAGAGGGAGACTCATGGGCAGCGGCGGTCGCTCCCGCGGCGGGCGACGCGGCTCCGTGGGGGGCGCGTCTAGCTCGTCTCTCAGCGGAGTACCCGCCCGTGACGCCCGAGACCCCCTCGATTCAGATCCATCGCGTCGTCTGCGATGCCTCCGCCGGGATGAGTGACCGCGGGAGCCCGACCTGGACCGACGAGATCCACCGCCCGCGCTACGGTGCCGCTCCTGAGACATAAGATGTTACAGGTAGAGTTTAAGTCTTACAACATTTTATTTTTATATTCAACGATATTCATTACAACGATATAGTAGAATTTCTTATGTTTCGATGAATTCAATTGACCTTTGAATGTTTTCTTCCTTCTGGACTGGAATCCCTTCGGTGTTTATGCCCACGGTGAGGAGATACGACTACTGACTGCAAACGTTCTTCATAGTTTGCATCATCTGTTTGTGGACTAGATCCTAAATCATCAAATACCCTAAAAAAACCAATAAGTTAAATAATGAATTTAAAAAAATACTAATTTAAAATATGTAAGAAAAACATAAAGCAAACAAATTCTAAATTTGAATAAAAGCAGTCAAAAATAATAGTCTTTTCGGGTCTTAGAATTCCTCGCTACACAAATGTTTTATTTATTACAAATGTTTTATTTATTACATACCGCTATGTCGTTCCGTGGACATTTTAAAAACCGAAAAGAATAATCATACAATGTTTTATTATTAGAGTAATAACCTGTATCTACGATCGGCCGCGTATTCAGCAGGATCGTAATGATCGTTTGTATTGTATCGCGGAGTTCGTGAGGAGGCACGGCTAAAACTCGGCGCTCTAGAGCGATTCGTCCCAGCGGCCTCGTATCTGGGGATCAATCAATAACAATACAATGAGATTAAAAAAATAATTATTATATTATAAAAAATCAACACCTACCGAAGAGTCTCATGCCGTGGTGCTGCGTACCGGCCGGGCAGTTCGCCCGCAACCCGTTCAGCCCCTGCGAGGGCAGCCGAACCACCGTGTTTTTCCAATTGCTCGTAAAACGCTTCCTGCGACGTAGTAATAGTGAATTAAATTAAATGTTCAGCGCGTTCGAAGTATAGAAGTAAGAGGATGGTTGATATCCTTCCTACCTGGCACTCCCTGGAGGCGTAGTCCACACACAGCCTGGGGTGGTCGGGCTCGGCGGCGGACAGCTGCGCGGCGACGCGGCGCAGTTCCCGCACGGCGCCGCCCGCCGCCGCCGCCTGCTCGAAGTGGACGAGCGCCGCGCCCGCCGCGCGGTCCACGCACACCGAGGTGGCCGCGCCGCACCGCGACACGGCGCCCAGCACCTGCGCGCACACACACCACACACACGTCACACTCGCCGAGGGAAGGGCGTCCCAAAACACTTCCGCACGGATTTAAAAGAGACAGAGATGCGTAAAATATTATGTACAGAGTCGGACGACTTTACACAATAAGTTTTCATGAAACTTTTGTAACTGCCGATTTTTCGAAAACAAACAAAATTAACAAAGGTTTCGTTGTAAATTGAGAACTACAAGTTATCTTGAAAAACAATATTATAATAAATCTCACTAACGTTTGCAGAATCACAAACATCAGGTAAGAAATAATATAAGTTAACTCATTTAGCGATGGTGATTAATGATTCTTTAGGAAGATACGCTTAGGAAACCTAGCTATGTACCTTGAATCTGAAATGTTGGACATCAGTGCCACGTACTTAATAAACGAAGCGAAATATTTTTCGTAGTGAGTCA
>DVQP01001072.1:0-17378 GCA_018231745.1 Danaus eresimus | reverse complement strand
CTTAAAAAGGAATAATAAATTTAGATTATAATATATTATATTTACATTTAAATTAAATTTATAACATTAATTAATAATTTAGTTTTGTACGTTATAAACAGATGTCTTAAAATTTATGACGGAAGTCCTTGTAGTGCCCCCACTTCCGGTATCATCGAACCGTGCAGGTAGATAATGTCGCTTTCCTGCAGACCCGAACCCATACAACATTCTGGAAGTCATTAAAAAAAAAATATTTTTGACATTCATCAGAAAATTTTCAAGGGATTTTATCTGTCTGCACTCTACCTGCACGAATAACGGTAACACTATCAAAAAGTAAGCTCCGTCCATCTCCGAAATTCTATCTACCTATGCAGTAAATTTTATGAATATCAGCTCGGCGATTCGGTATTATATATTTAAAGTGAACCAGATAGTATTACTGGCGAATTTATGACATTCATCATCATCATCATCAGCCTATCGGTGCCCACTGCTGAGCAAAGGCCTTCTCTCACATGGAGAAGGTTTGAGCGTTAATCACCACGCTTGCTCAAGACGGGTTGGAGATTTCAAACTTATAATTTAATATTATAAGTCCAGGTTTCCTCACGATGTTTTACTTCATCGTCTGTCAGTGGTGTCTAAATACTCTTAGAAAGTACACATCACTAGGAAAAACTACATTGGTACTTGCCAGGTTTCGAAGGGCGCGGGGCCCTCATGCTTGAGAGGCGGGCCTTTAACCTCAAGGCCACCAGTACTTATTTATGACTTTAATGTGGACTAATTGTTGGTCAAAATCCTAATCTGTTTTTGTGACACCTGACCTACATTTTTAAAATAACATTAATTTCATGAACATTGAAACTAAAATATATATTTATATCGATGGTTTTATATCAATGTATCATATCATATGATAAATCACTTTTTATTTTGTACCGCAATACATTATTATTTATAAGGTACAAATAAAATGATGTCATATTATCAATAAATAACTTGCCTTTCTGTGCTTCAATACTACACGGTTTGGGTTAAAAGAAATACAAATTTCGAAGGTCAATGACATTTGTGAAATATTTGCTTATGTCTAATAATTCGGTCGCTTAAAATTATCACTGTCTTTTTCTTTGTATCGCAACATTTTATTAAATTAGAAAAGCAAAAGACACTACTAAGATCAAGCGAAAAGACCGCTGTAATTTACTCACGATTGCTACGTATAGATCATAAACCTAATCTTCCTTTCTTAACACCGTGCGTAAAAGAAATAGATTTCCCGCAATGTTAAATCTCGTTAAGCTTATTAAAATAAACAAGTGGCGGTATATTCTTTTATACAAAAAGCGACACGAAAATAAATATTACACAGTAAAAAAGGAGTATAGTCTCACGAAAAAAATAAATTAAGAGAAAGTTTAGTCATGAGGCGGCATTCCAACACGAAAGCCGGGGTCAAAATGTTGTCAAGGAAGTCATTCTGCGTATTATTGTGAGGTTGTCATAGAGACCCAAATTGAGACGATGACATTGTCACCGTTTGTCTACTTTCACCCTTAAGCCATTTCCATTCTTAGATTTGATATTTTAATCGCGTCAAATGATTTCCAAGAAAAGTCAATCATTTTATATAACTATTATAATATTAAATTATCGATTGCCATGACGGCTTGGTGTTGCCATTTTTTTAATGTTAGACATATCCCGAGATAGTAAAATGAGTATTCGCGTTCGAAGCTCACATAAATGAATCAATAACATTAAAACACTAATAAAATTAATAAAATTTTATTAAAATTATAATAGTTATGTTATTTATTTTATTAAAATACAATAAAATATTATTACGGAACAGCTTAATGTTGATAATTCGTTATTGTAAAGTTTTTTGAAGTCACCGAATCATTTAGCGCGCATCACATTTCCTTTGTTTGTTGTAAATGTCGGCTAACGTGCGCCAAAAGCTGTATATTTTTCGTAATTAATCTACACAGTACATCTGTTTCTTCATAGTAAAAGTCGCAACCTAAGGGAAGTTGCTACAACACGGATCTGGGTCAGTGTCGTATTTTAAATACTCAATTGTCCGAAATAAATTATTTTTATGCTTTAGTCGCTTACGATATTAAATACTAATACGATTTCTCCTCTCAAACGTGCCATTTTAATTATAACCAGTGTTACGGCTGTTAATTAATAAAGCACGAAAGATTATTAAGACGGGGGTCAAAAGACTATTGTCATTTACCCAATTATCGCCACGTGAGAAACATCATTCCGTCGCGGCTGGCGGTGAAAGTGTTTCACAATGTTAATTAATTTAGATTTGTAATTTTGTAATTTTAATTTATGTACATCATGTGTTTCTGTGTAATATACAGACGACGACAATATATGTGAATAATCTTTAATGTCTAATAATTTCCGCTATACTTTACTTCGGAATTTTAAATATATAATTTGTTTATTAACATCTACCCAATAAGCAATGTTTATTGATACATGACGTTTCATTGAATGGGAGTTTGTAAGGATACTATTGTTAATATGAGTACACATTAAGCAGGTGCACAGAAAAGGTCATTGTACTTTACTCCTACCTTCGCTTTTGAAGGAAAATTTATTTATTATCATTATTTTTTAGCTACACACCGGCAATTTTTATTTTATATTACTTACAAAATCAACCAATGAAATTTCTGATAATAAAATTATTTTAAAGCTTTTAATGTGACATGACAGCGTGTTTTCATATGAATCCTATTTCGCTATAGCGATGTAGCTAGGGTGCGTTTCACTTCACATTAAGCGGTTCTGTCGAGCGTCATCATTTACATTACCCGGTGGGTTGCAAGGCGACCTGATTATACCTAAACTAACTGCGTATTGGAAGACGTAACGGTACAAAAACTGGTCGAGCCCGCTAGTCTACATCATGGAATTTACTAACATTTTATTAATACAAAAACATATGAAAAAGAAAAAAGCGGACGTATGTTTATATGAAAATACTGGATTTTATTCCTTTTCATACATTCATTAGTAAATCTCGTAGTATCGCAATGATTCATAAGCAAATGACATCAGCTGAGCTGTTTTAAAGTTTTAAAGAACATCCTCCACAGTGCGGTCTCGTGAAAGCGCTTTCCAACAGCCCGTAAGAAACGAAAGATCCAACAATGTAGATTCAAAAGCACACCGTCTTAGTCATCGATAGTAATTTTTTTATTATTATATTCCAAACCAATATAAATTTACGACGTTTTCGAGAGTGTTAGTTGTGGAACGGTCTGCGGACGTGTAAATTGAAAGGGCCAATCGTTAGTATCGATGCTAAAAATAACGGAACAGACATTTTCATAGTTTTAAATTTATTGAATAATATTTATTTATTTATACAACAAAAAGTAGCAAATGATATATATTTTCTTTAATGCTGTCTCACGTGAAACGTTCCGCGGGTGTTATAATTTGAGAATAACCGAATGCTGTGACGTATTTGTCTGATCATGAAGATTTTTTTATATAAATGTGAAAGTTTATATATTAATGGGCTATTATAATTTATTGTCAGACGAGAGACGGCTGTGGGCGGCAGTTTGCGGTTCGTCCCACTTTGTATAATATTGTCAAACGAGGAATCCACTTGATGTTGACACTTCGTATCTATAGGACATTCACCTCCTCGGTCTCCTTAAGATTTAACATATGAGTAAAATTTGATTAATTATATATATTGTCTTTGTACAGGGTATCTTTTTATCTAACCTCACAAGAGCGTCTTCTAAAAATCATTAGCGTCCATCATAAGAGATAAATATTTATTATAAATTATTTATTACAAAAATTTTACGAGTTACATAAGTGATTTGATTATTCAATAACTCAGAAGTTGTGAAACGAGATGGTTTTTTTTTAACTAAGCTTGTTAATTGAGGCATAGACTGATGCTATTCAGCCAATTTAATTATTTAAAAAATTTCACTTATAATAAGTTATTATTGTACAAATCTTATAAAAATTTATTAGTATTATTCGAAACATCATCAACTTATATTAGTAAAGTTTAAAGTTACTCACACTCTTGTCAGTATTTGTTCGATCGTATCAAGCCAACGTAAATTATTCTAAATAGAAAACTAATAACGTCGTTGTAAGTTGAAAATTATGGAAAATTGGATAAGTGACGTCCAAATTAGGTGATCACTTCTTGGCTGGAGAAGCTCAGACGGTAGGTCACCACGCTTTCTTACACCTGGTAATCATGTCTTTGATGTGGCTACGACTCATGGAACGACTACAGCTAAGTGCTGTTATTACGACGCTATTAATGTGTCGATTCCGTAACAAAACGATTCTCACACTAGTTCATTTAAAATTTACAGGATTCTATCGGTTTTTTTCGCGACACTATCAAAAATAACAATTCGAGATTTGACATTTTCACAATAGAGAAACGACAATTGAGACTTATGGATGTATTTGTGAATTGTATTAATTATTTACGGCCACGAAAACTACAACGAGTATGAAAAAAACTCAAACTTATAATACTAAAAACCTATTAGTAGGTCATTTCAAAAGGAATGTCCTTAAAGGTAGACACGTTTTATAAGATTTTTGAAAATAATTTCGTTTTTATTTCTGATAATATATAAGTACATATTATATTTGATACACATGTTCATATAATATCTCCCACAAAAACATTTATATGTATCCCAGCAGGTTTGTATGCAGCAACAAAGAAAACATTTTAATGTTTAAATTACATTTAAAACGTAAGTCTCATTATTCTTTGACATGGCAGCACGTCACAGAAAGCATGTGTACATGGCTATAAATTGATTTCGCACTTTTGTCCCCAGTCTGGAACATAAAGTTTCGTTAGAATCATAATGCTTAGTGGATTAATATATACAACAATCTGTTTCAACCATTTTAGAGCTCATTGTAATACATATTCATAATGCAAAGAATATGACATTTATAAATAATTTTTCCCGCGCTCTAAGTTTATGCCCATAAAGCAGATTAGTATTACAAACATTCCAGACGTTGCATCATCAAAATTTTTTTGAATCATCAATATTTGTACAACTTATTCGTTTACGAGATTTAACATTTCACAAAACCATATAATTTGGCGGGAATTTTTACCGAGTTTTTGCGAAATGAATTTCGGTGTATATTATTAATCTCAAACGCTAATGTGAGAACATAATCTGCTATCTGCGTACCATTTGGAGAAGTGGAGATAAAATTGTGGAATTCTCTGTATAGCTGCACAGTCATCTGACGTCGTAAACTAAACTTTCACTGACTTTTGCCCTCTAGTCCAATAGCCTACGGACATTTCTGAGTAACAGTTAAATATACAACTACTATACTCAGATACGCTCAAGATTAACTAACTAATTTATTTCTACATCTCTGGATTCAACCGTAGTTTTCTCTATTACCGACATTATACGTGTGAATCTGTATATATATATTGTACAAAATATTTATTGTACACAAACTTAAAATAAAAAATGCCATGTAACAGGTCAGTTCAAATTGCCAAAAAGAAATTCCTAAAACTTCGATATAACAAATTTCATTCTTTCTTTTCAAATTAATAGTTTTCTCGAAATGTTTATATTCAAATAAGTTTACTGAGTAACATATTAAAAATTTCTACAAAGGGAATGAAGAACATAAAACAATTGCAATGAATCGTTATCTAGATGATTTTTTTTTTATTGTGAAACAAAATGTTGTAGAGATAAAGCGAGTGGGATGCCATTACTTCTTACCGCGCTTTCACCGACTCAAAACGGATTCATTTAAATCATGAAACATTTCAAATTTGTTATGTTTCACGGATATTTAGAAGGCGATGATGCGTTCAAAATTTTGCCATGCCTCGCTCGAGTTGCGACTTTCATCTTAATCGTCACATCCAAATACGTGGGACCATCATAATTATTATATATAAAAAAAAACTCGTCTAATCTACATTGATTTAATGAATCACAATCGAATTGCGAACTTCAATCATTTATTCATCACAAACGGAGCTACAAACAGATCTATTAGCAATAGAATAGCGGCTGTGGTGCTGAGGAAAACTTTAATGATGACCTGTCGTTTGAGCTGGACCCCCAAGGTCTGCAGTAGCTCAGCGACCACGCGGGTCAGGTCACCCGAATGTTGCCAGCGACGGTATATTACGACAGCATTTACAGCCATCAGGACCGAGCCCGTTCCACTTAAATAAGCCTATCATTAAAGAACAAACATTAAATAGAATGTTCAAAGATATAATATTAATATTTATTCTCGAAAATTCATTGTAGAGAACAGTATATAATACCATACAAATTAATAGATTTTTTGGAGCTACACGACACTGCTATATCAATTACAACCGCTGCCTGTTAACTGTGATTTACCTGAAAGGCCAAACTCTTGCAAGAATGGACGGCGGCACATAAAGCTAGTCCCAGTATCCCGATGGTATAAGTGACTAGTATACCGCCTGTTACCGAGTGTTCCCATCGGAATACTCTCATTGACCGTAAATGAGATGTCAGCATAGCCACCACAATTATCAGTGTCACCAGCCGAAGTGTTAAGAGCGGCGTGCGACTTTTCTCCTGATCGTCAATATGACTCTTAAACAGCGCTAATGCTTTACCGTTCATTTCCAAAACCGAGACACATACGTACAATATAATTTTACATCGGATCCTTTCCAACTAACTGATTGTCATCTTGATAGACTTGTCTGTCACTACAATTTCGTTTCAAACAATATGTCTGACAGGTTCGGTAATCAGTATAGTAGAGAAAAGTCTTGTTTGTTGCTTGTAAGTTTTTTTATTGTATTTTTATGTAGAGGTAATTGAACGCCGATAAAGGATGTTACAAAGGAGGTGTAATTTAAAATTAATTGTTTACAGGTTTGGCAGCTTCTTCCTGCGGTTTCCCTGGAGCTCCTGCTCATTGCACTGTTGCATTTTCTGACGAGGGTCTGACGGAAGGCACTGTGGCCACGTACGCTTGCGAGCGAGGATTCGAACTTCTCGGACCGTCTAGAAGGCTCTGTGATAAAAACGGCAAATGGACCCCCGATGGTATACCATTCTGTGGTGAGTACAACTGTAGCCTTAAGTAAAAAAAGTTTGTTTAATCTTAAGGCGATCTTATCTCAAGTCGTTGACACATAAAGCCAACATGGTAATGGATTTTATAACCATTTAATGACGTCTGCAACCATGGTTTGTAACCAGATATTAATCGGAATAGTTGCATTGCTTTAGTTAATTTCTATTCAAACATATTTGCTTAACTAGCCTACGAGCTAACAACTTGGTCTCCAACAAGATTAATTACAATATAGCTTAAAAAATACACGTCATATTGACTATTGTGTCGAGTGCAAGCCTTATCACTTGTTATTCAGCTGTTACGAGAGGCCCCATAATGTTACAGTGCTAACAGTATTATTTCCGCACTCAGCACCGCTTCTGCTGACCCACTTTTACTTTCTTCGTCGAGAAATCACTTCACATCGCCGTGAATGGAGTCGAAAAAGCGGAGGATTAATAATGCTCCACTCCCATGACTCTCACCGAGCGGAAAGTTGTTGGCAAATAAACACCCTTTGTGACAGACGCTGCCAGCGATCTTATTGTTCATATAAATCACAGCTGTCGTTTATATTATATCCTTATAAGAAACAACAATACGCCAAGATTTTTCTTACTGTGATACCAAACTATTATATTTCACGATAATTTAGATAACCACAAATTCAAAAAAATGTTTTATTATAAAAGAAAGAAACTATCAGACATTGCAAGGCATCGAAATTAAATAAATAATAACATTATAATATCTATTATTTAAAATTTAAAAATCAGCATGTGCTATAAACTCATAAAGTGATTGTGAGACACGATTGAAAGTACGTACATATGACTATGACGTTTCTATAAGGATATTTGTTGAAAAATGTTGCCTTTGATATGCTGTATATATCTCAAGAGTATATCTATATCTTAAGACTTGTCCAAAACGTAAAATACCGTTTGTGTCCTGTTCGAATATGTTTTCCTGGACAAAATATTTCGTCGGCGAGTAACGAAAATATTTGAAAGGACATTATGAAACAATAAATATTTGAAAGGACATTATGAAATACGCCATCAAAAGTAATATGATTCAAAAACATCCACATGGAGAGATAACCGTTGTGAGCCGTCCCTAAGTTAATATAGAATAACACAATACAACTTACCGACAGCGTTCTATGAAATTGAATAAAAGAATTCGGTTCTCAAGGTCACCGGTGACATCTTACAAATAAAAAGTAAGCATTGTTGCTGTCAATTGATATATACGTTACATTTATGTGTAACATATAAGTATTTCTGTATTCCATCTAAAGACAAAGCTTAATTCTAGTATCGAGTGCATCATTTTTATTTGAAGAATAAAATTAATTATAGTAAATATAATTAAACTATCTATAATGATTCATAATTTTATCGATATATTTCTATCGATACAGTTACGACGCGTCTAACAGGTGTGCATTACAAGTTTGGCGTCGCGTCCGCCATTGACCGCCACATTGGCCCATTTGTAGGTTACTAGTTCTCAAGTTAGAGACGACGCCCGCACTTCCATTTCGAGATCTTCTGCAGCGATACGCTTGTTTACAATAAACAGAGAGAAAGTCACTAATAAAAATCAGAACAAACAATCATATTATCTATATTTTGATTACTCTTAAGTGTTAAGTTTCGTTGTATGGTTAAATCCTCGGCCACTGTTCGTTGACCATCCTCATTAAGTGGATATTTTATATCGACGACAATGCAAATATTATTTATTCGTTTACATATAAATTTATATTTAGTAAGAGGAATAAGATAAATTTAAAGTTGACGTGTGTTCGATATTCCAAGAGGCAAAAATATGGGAAGTAATTATGTATTATTTGATTGGTTAATGCTATTTTTAATCATAAAAATTTCTCAAATAAATAAACCAAAACGACTAAAATACAAAGGCAGAAAATTCCGCTAAATCAAATGATAAATACGACTTCAACTTAAATTTGTAACGAATAGGTCCGAGCCATTTGTAATTTTGGTGACCTAATACATACCTGTAATTTGTTCTAGAAAATTACATACAAAGATAACACATGCCCCAGAGGCTCAGACATTAGTTCAACTTGAGCATGAATATCAATCAAAGTGACAGAATCGAAGCAGCTTCGATGCAGGTGTGCCAACGAACCACCGTTAATCTAGCACACTTATATGTTAGCCGTTAAATACTATAGGGATTCCACGTGATCTCTCGCCATTCAACGCATTATAATAACATATATATTATAAATATAATATTTAAAACTATGTAATATATAATTACGAGTTAAAACATGGTTGTGTTATATTGTATGTTATGCGAGTGTTAAAACTTGCAGCTATTATTCACTGTAGCACTTTTCTAAGCTGTCATGTTATGTGAATGAAGACATTTAACAGATACAGCATAGTAAAATATGATACATTACGCCGTTGACAACCCTGTGATGGACGAAGTAACAGTTTTGTTTACACATTCCTCGCGAGCTTGAAACTGTGTTCTAATGAATTACTTCCTCGTTTCACCGCTATCATTTTGTGAATTAATATTACTTTATACATTAAATAACATATCTAATGATAACAGTTTAGGATTTTTTTAATTGTTCTTATAAGATTAATAAAAATCAGTCCAGAAGATAAAGCTACCGCTATTAAATAAATCATCAAACGCAACCATTATTCAATTTTTTTATGCGATTTATCAATTACCTGGGCATGTGCCGTTTTTAAACTGCAAACATGTGCTTGAGGAAATTAGATAGAAGTCTTCACTCTTCAAGTGTTAGAAGAAAAATATTTATAATTTTTATAGAACATACATTGATATGGTATTGAAACTTATTTTATTATTTATTTACATTGACATGTCAACGTCAGTATTGTATGTCATAATAAGTGAACTCATGACACTGACACACAGA
Source organism: Danaus eresimus (assembly GCA_018231745.1). Taxonomy (NCBI): domain Eukaryota; kingdom Metazoa; phylum Arthropoda; class Insecta; order Lepidoptera; family Nymphalidae; genus Danaus; species Danaus eresimus. Next base: position 7,318 of record DVQP01001072.1, on the reverse strand, counting down.
TATATAAAATAATAAAAAGAATAACAGAAAACTTAAATAGAATTATAGTCGTATTAATAATTGTTCATAACAACAAGTAACGGTATTCGAGGAGGCATCGATACAAGTCGTCTGAGTTGTTAATATGCCGACAAATGCATGCAAATTAAGAAGTCACGGTCAACAGTCTAACGGTCCTCTTTCGCAGTGCGGCGCCGGAAACAGATTGTGCACTTTTTAATTTACCTATTAAAATATTAGAAATACCATCGCAATATATAACATAAAAAATATAAATAGGTGTAAAAACCGCTACACATATATTAATATCATAATTAAGTTGTCTGACAGCCTCAATCGAATCGCAATGTCATTGATCTTGACCTGCCTCAGTGAGTTCAAGTATCCGTTACAAAGTCACTTGTTTATTTGAGACGCGTGCGACCGTAGGCGCGACTACTATCTACTTAGCAACAAACACCTGCTCTCTATAAAGAGATTCCACTCCATTCTGTAAGTTATTGGTGTTATCTTATAGATTTTACTATGTCCATGATAACATAACTAAGCCGAAGGACTGATGATTTTTCATCTGTTATATATATTTGATCTATAAGGCGCTTTTTAATCTGTTTTCTAATCGATTCTCAATAAGCTCAAACCTCAGTTGACATTTCAAAAGACAGCTTTTTTAAGATAGTATCGCGCATAATCATTAATCAATCATGAATTTAAATTGTAGTGTTTTATTTCAAGATGACCTAATTATTCTTACGACGTCGTTCGTGTCAAAATTAAAGCCCGTAATTCATTGTAAGGCTTAGCGGAACTATAATCGATTTTGGGCGCGAATTTAGCGGACTTTGCCTGTTAATATAAACATTACAGGTGTTCTATAACAATATACATTTTTAAATAGAAGCATTTTATTTATATCATAACCTATTATGTTCTTACGGAGCACGTTTTGTTTCCATTTAATATAATACCTAATAGAATAATGAATTAAAATGAGAAAAAAAGACTACGCGTATTTCGAATGCACGAAAAATAAGTCAGGTATAAATCTCTTATACTTTTTTGTAAGCAATTTTCACTTTCTCTGAGCTTTCTCCATCAACGTCTTCAGTTTGCATTGTAAAGCTACCAATCAAATCGTTAGACGAAATTTTGTCGGATGGTTAATTTGAGTTAAATAAAGAACTGACGACGGCGTCTATTTAAAGCGTTTCAGTGAAAATTTACAAAACTACTTGTGATTGGACGCGATAATTATGTTTAGAAATGAGAAAAATTTAACTTGTGTGTTAATGGGATCTTTTTTGTAGTGTTAAATGTGGCCGCCGGCAAGGCTCCGATGCAGATATCGACAGAGGACGGCGGAGTACCCCAGAGGGCGCTAGATGGCAGCACAGCGGCGACCTTCAGCGCCGAAACTTGCACCCTCACTAAAACAGAACGGGTCCCGTGGTGGTACGTAAACCTCCTCGAGCCATACATGGTGCAGCTCGTCCGCCTCGACTTTGGCAAGCCTTGCTGTGGTAAGTCATATAGAATGCTAGCTGTAATTATGTATTCATAAAGGGAATAATTCGAATTGTTCTTTGTCTCAGTCGTGAGGACACGATTGGTCTGTTAAAAGGTGCATTGTTATGAAATCTGACATCATTGTTTGTCGAAACTTATAAAAAATATCAACATGGACAATTATTAAAAATGTTGACGTTAGTTCGAAGCGAATTTATTAAATACTAGCTGTTGACCGCGATTCCGTCTGCTTAAAAAACAATGAAAAATTTCGGGTTTGGATTAAAAATCGGCCTAAGTTACTTATTACATCGGCTACCTCCAAACAAAAGTCCCGTCAAAATCGATCCAGCGTTTTCAGTGATTATCCGGAACAAACAAACGGATAGACAGACAGAAGTTGTTAAATTTTTTTAAACTGACTCGCACGGCACGATCCGTGTCTGCTAAGACCGGCAGTCTCGTGACCCATATGTGCAACGACGCTCAAATTCACTCAGCAGCTGTTAACTCACTAATTCAACTCCCCACACTGTCTGTTCATTTTTTCATTTGACATAGCTCTGCTTCAAGTTATTTTACCTTCGAATATCATACATTAAACTGATATTTTCGGGATTTTTGTTATTTTTGTTATCGGTAATCCGAAAATATTAGGTTCATTTGAATGAATGCTCGCGAAAGTCTTTCTTTTGAATATTAAATAGTTTGTCAAATTACTATATAATAAAACGTTCAGTGGAAACACGTCGAGTTAATACAAGTCATTTGATAACAGGTTTGTGGCACACGTTTGTCATGTGGAAAACCTATGACTTGTAACTTTCCACAACAGTTTAATGTCGGCACTTGAAACGGCATTATAACTATCGTAATAATGCTGACAGTTTCGCGGACAAAGTCACGTGACAAATGATCACCGTCAAGTGAAAGTATCGAGAGAACTTAGGACGCAACGAAAGCGGCGTCGTAGTGCGAGGGTCGTTAAAAATCAACTAACCCGCTTGTTAAAATGATCTCTTACTTTGTTCTGTTTAAAAAATGATCATTTCGTGACCAGCTTTTTATTTGTCAAAACACATCTGCTATTTTCGTCTTATACCAAAAGACAATGCAATTCATGTATCTATAACAAAAAATCCTTAGAATTACAATTGTGTTATATTTAAACTGTTCTAAACAAAGTGTTTACTAAATTATCCGAAAGTAATGCATGGATTTGACTTTTTTTAGATTTTTGTTAATTTATACAAATAAATTTACATTGATGTATTTTTTTAAATTCTTTTTGAATTAAAAGTAACAAATTGATAGTAACATTTTTATAACTATGATATATATGTATATATTGAAAGAATTGTGTTGTTAGTTTATTAAATAAAATTATTTGTAATCTATGCAAATAAATAAAATCGGAGTGTCTGTTTGTAGTATTGAAATAACCGTCTTTGTTATGCATATGAATATGTATACGGTACATGCACCAAAATAACATTTTTTACAATTTTTATGTGTCTGTCTGTTTGTTCCGGCTAATCTCTAAAATGGCTGGACCGATGTTTACGAGACTTATTGGCAGGTAGCTGATGTAATAAGGAGTAGCTTAGATTACTTTTTATCAAGATCCGGAAACCCCATCGCGAAATTATAACGCGCGAGTGAGGCAGGGCGCATACGGAGCTTAAATTTTTTTTTCCATAGATTCTTATTATTTTTCTTACGCAGACGGAGTCGCGGGTAACAGCTAGTATTATGTATGAATGTCTCTATTCATGTAGATTTATTGCTGTTTTCGATACAAATTTCCATCAAATAAATTAATTAAGATTCATAGAAACATTGATTTCTTGTTAGACAATAACGATTGTAACTTCATTGTGGTCTGATACGTAATGGTCCAGTTACTTTCAGGAGCGAACAAACCAGCAGTCGTGGTCGTGAGAGTCGGTAACAATCGTCCGGATCTAGGGACGAATCCGATTTGCAACCGATTCACCGGTTTCCTGGAGGAAGGCCAGCCTTTGTTCCTACCATGCAATCCCCCGATGCCCGGAGCTTTCGTCAGCGTTCATTTGGAAGGCTCGAACCCCAGTCAGCTTTCTATTTGCGAGGCTTTCGTTTACACAGATCAAGCGTTGCCGATAGAGAGATGTCCTCAATTCAGAGATCAGCCTCCGGGCAGTACGGCTACGTATAATGGCAAATGCTATATATTCTACGATCATCAGCCGGCTGACTTCAGAGATTCGCTCGGATTCTGTCGCTCCAGAGGCGGCACTCTGGTGGACGAGAGCAATCCAGCATTACAAGGATTCATCAGCTGGGAACTATGGAGACGACACCGGTGAGTATTCAACAAATCCGCCTGCGTAACGAATTTTTCAAAGTACAATAGCCTTCCTCGCTCGAATCTGTGGTGTCAAAATGTAATGTCATCCATGCTGATGCGATTTTAATGTTTCATACACAAGGAACAGCTAATTTTCATTGCGAATTGTCACAAGCTTTGCGAAATGATGCCTTTGTGATTGATAGTTCTTCGCAGCATGAAGTAAACGTAATCGAACCGGCGTGACAACTGATTGCTAGCAAGCAATTCGAGCTTAAAGATTAACGACACGTTAAAATTAAACGCGCGTCGTGACTCAACGTGAATGTGCCACAGACCACAATAGCTTTTGGTCCTTAAGTTTCACGAAACTTTCATAATGTTTCGCTTTAGAATCCCCTGCGTCTGTCTGCGTCTTCGGCAAAGACTTTCTTAACATTCAATAGTCAAATAGAAGCAGATGGACGTCTTGATCGGTTTTAAGTGCGACGGACTGTCAGGTCAATGAGTTAGCTTCGTCATAACACCACTGGATAATGATCCTTTTGCTGCTACAATTAGATCATAAATTATGCTGGCAAGGGAGATTTTATTATGACAAAAAAATATAATAATTTACCAACCAAATCTGTATAAGCGCAGGCTAAAGCTAGTTGTATATATATGGGTGTGTGTATGTTCTTTATTACGGTACAATGAACATCGTCTCTTAGGTTCGTACCACTCGAATGATGTATTACAGATCCGCTACGCTAACCAGAGCGAGGAAGTCGACTCAATTTCTGTTTCTTTAACTTCACTATTGCTACGGGCCGCTATTATAATTTGATGTATCACAACGGGACCGCTTATATATCAACATCGTAATATTATTTGTATGCGATGATATTGGAAGAACGTTTTCAAACAATCTGTTGGCTAACTATTATCTGCTCAGATTAATTCAATTGAAACTGCACTAAACGCGTTATGAATGTCGGCGAAAAATTTCCATCGGGTATCCTAATTAATACGCCGCTAGCTTAAGTCGTGCTGGCTGCTAGCATAATAAATTTACAAATCCGTACATAAAACAGATTTAAATGTTGAATCTTTTTAGAAATGTATGTATTAAAATATTTTTCTATACAATTGTACACAAGCAGGTGCACCGCAGTGAAAACATTCGACTTTTTACCTGATGTTAAGAATGTTATTGCTGTCGGTATAAGATGTTAGAATCGATAGATTAATGGTCTTGTCTCACATTACATTCATCCGGCTCATGGTATTGTTAGTTGTTTTTATTGTTCTGCTGTCAGCGATCTCGTGTTGCGACCACACGGACATGAATTGTTTCGCAATCAATTCCAATAAGAAATGACCAACGCCAGAGGAACGTAAAGTAATTTACTGGTAATGCATACTAACGCATATTTAGAAGAACATTTGTACCAAGGCAGACGAAATGAGTAGATTTTGTTGAAATGTGATGGGGATGGAGAGATTTTATGCTAAATATGGGCCACTATCTGTCACCAGGAGCGACAGCAGCAGTCAGTACTGGATAGGAGCCGTCCGCGACCCCCAGGATCCTGGTAACTGGAAGTGGGTGAACGGTAAAGACGTCACCGTCTCCTTCTGGAACGCCCCGGGCGGGAGCCAGGGCTGTGCTAGGTTTGACGGCAGCAAGGGCTGGCTCTGGGCCGACACGGATTGCCAATCAAAACTAAACTATATCTGTCAACACCGTAAGTCCATTTTGTGTTTTGGCGGAGCTGAGCATTGCGATTTTTATTATTTTGTTACATGTATTGATGCGGCGAAAATACTTTGCAGAAGATTTCAGTTTGTTTGTAACTGTAAAGCGGTTCCGAGATGTTTTGTTGTTACCGTTATCCAATGATGAAATCATTTTCCAGAACCAAAAGCGTGTGGTCGGCCAGAACAGCCGCCGAATTCGACGATGAGCACAGAGAGCTTCGATGTCGGAGCGACCGTCGAGTACGCCTGTGACGAGGGTCACTTGCTGGTGGGACCTACAGTCCGAACCTGCATGGACACCGGCTTCTACGACGAGTTCCCACCAGTCTGCAAAAGTGAGTTTATTGTGAGAAAATACTGCAAATTCTCTCTACTACTACTTGATAACCATTAACCAAAACAAATCAAATTCTCTTATTTGATAATATCTAACAGAAAATTGCTTTTCAAATTGTCGATTTCGTGAACGCTGATTTCATTTCTGTGAGCGTTCTTAGTATAGACATAATCGTGTCATATAATTCCGTTAGGGATAGAATGCGGTTTCCCAGCGGATATATCCCACGGGGGCTATCAGCTGGTAAATTCGTCTGTGTCGTACCTCTCCCACGTTCAGTACGAATGTGACGATGGCTACGAGATGGTGGGTCGCTCGAGGCTCGTTTGTGACATTGACGAGCGCTGGAACGGACCCCCGCCTAGATGTGACGGTCAGTACATACAAATACTTTATGCTATCTCTGAATTAGATATGTCCGACAATGTTACTACAAATCAGAATGACGTCTGCAGACTTTCAGGCCAGTCGAAGCTCTCGAGTGTTATTTGGTTTACGAAAAACTGATCTATGGGTATAAGACAGGAAATATTGATCGGATTTCTTAAAGACGTACATGTTATTCAAAACATGCTATCTGACACTGTATATATCACTATCCTTAGATGACACAAGTTTTTTTGTCGGCAGTGGTCCAATGCGAACAGCCACCTCAGGTTTTAAACAGCCGCGTGTCCATTACGAATAACGTGTCCGTTTTCGGGGCTTTCGCTGAATACACGTGCGTCAAAGGCCACAAAATCCAAGGAGCGCGAAGAATAAAGTGTCTGGCCACAGGAGTCTGGGACAAACCGGCGCCGCAATGTCTTCGTAAGTATCATCTCGCACTTGGATCGTATCTTCGTTTGGATAGGTAGTGATTTGGATTATTTTTAGCTGAGGAGCGTCCTACGACCACAACAACAACTACTACTACGACCACAACAAAAACCACCACAACTGAGGTCCCTACAACAATCACCGTCCCTACGACACAGCTGCCAACCAGCCCTCGCCTGATATTACCGACGAGAAGACTCCCAAGACCGTCCTCGCCGAATCCGTTCGTTACTCCTGAACCTGCTAAGATCAGGCCGAGGCCAAAGTTCACGACGACAGAAAGAGCAACAACAAAATCGTATGACAAGCCACCGCTAAGGAAAGTCACTGTGCCCGACTCCCAGGAGAGTCCGTCGAGCCAGGTGCCTCACATCATCGTAGCCAGTCATCCGAGAGAGAACCAGGTCAGTGGAAGCAGTTACACGCTCGATAAATATGTCTGTACAGCACGACCACTTAGTTGTTGGTTAGGGAAAGAATTTTATGTCTATACGAAAATTAAAGTGATATTTTGTGTTCACTCGTGACTTACGGTTAATCACTTGATGCCAGGGCAATGAATCTGTTTACTTTGAATATATATA
>DVQP01001071.1:0-17378 GCA_018231745.1 Danaus eresimus | reverse complement strand
GCCCCGCCAGGTCCTCCCCCCACTCCCGCATAAGGCGCGACTCCCCCTGCCGGCGTACCGCCCGGATCTCCTCCGACGAAGGGTTCTCGGCGAGTGCCCTTCTACCCGAGACGTAAGCGAACACCTCGGCGAGAACCGACGCCACAAGATCCCAAGGCGGGTCGCCGGCAAGGGCTGTTATTGCGGCCCAGGAGACCGTACGGTACCCCCTAATCATCCTCACCGCAGGAGCCCTTTGCTCAGAGCGCAGTAGGGCTTTGGTCCCGCGGCTCATCGGGCGGTCAGCCCAAACGGGAGCACCGTACATGGCCATACTCCGACAGACCCCAGAGTATAGCCTCCTGCAAGCTGCGCTGGGTCCTCCGAGGTTCGGTAGGAATTTTCCTAGCGCACCTGCCGTCCTCAAGACCTTCGGCCCTAACTAATATTAATCCTTATCCCAAGAAAGCATTATCTTATCAAGGCCATTTATGTAGAAGTTGTCACGAAGAGAAGACGTTTAGAATTGGTACCAAATAATGAATATTTACCAAAGAGTCTTACAAACATTATATACCTATTAATCTTAAGTTCATTGTGAACAAATGTGTCATGGAAATCATCGAATCATTTAATTTTAATTAAGATCTTAGAATAGTATTAATCCCTACTAATATTATAGATACGAAAGTTAATCTGTCTGTTTCTCCATTCTTAAACCGCTGAACGGATTTCGATGAATTTTGGTATAGAGATAGATCAAACCCTAGAGAAACACATAGGCAACCCGAACTGGAATCCTGAATCCCGAATCAAACTTACACGGGTTCTGTGGCCGAAATGGCAGAGAATGATTCTGATCTTAACGCGGCCAGTCGAAGGCAAAAGTACGGTGAAATAGTCTCTAATTTGAAAAATCTGAAACTTTGTAATAAAAAGACGAGGTGGAAAAAAAATATTATTTTACCAAATAATATTTTTTTGCAGAATTTTAAAGTTTTTTTCATTATTTTATAATGGACAATAATTTGTCCGTTAACTGACGTATGTTAGAGTTTATTATTTATAATTAATTGATGTTAAATGTAAAATAAGATTTAATGAGCTCAAAGACTCTAGCGAGTTTTATTCATTGAAATGACACTAATATTTTTCTGATACTACGCCTGCTTTATTTTTGTAAAAAACTACATATACTCCACGTTTCTGCGCCTTTCAGCAACCGTGATCACGGGCAGACGACTTAAAAACAGATTTTTATTCAGTATACACAATAATATAACTTTCATATTGTATTTTTCACCCTGTAATGAGATAAAATATTGCTATAGATTTATTTTTTTATATGTTATAAGTAAGTGACCATATACAGTTTGGAAAGTAAGTTTTAAAGAGGTGACGCAAATATTAATGAGTTAATACAATTGGTTTTATGAAAGTAGTTTTATTCCGAGTGCAAATTTTCAAAAATAATATTTGTTATAAAAAATTATAAGTAATAGAATTTTCAAACATATCTATATGTAAATAATAATTATACACGCTTTGCAAGAAAACTTACGCATAAACATCGTTAATATGCAAGCTGATTGTTATTTTGTGTACTTATTTAAGATTAAATTTACCGGATAAATTAGTTAACAGGCAATGACAGTAGTCATACAGTAGTCAGATATTTAGTAATACAAAAATCCTCCATTTTAAGCAGTCCATCTTGTTGCTCTTCGTATGAAAGGTTGCCATAATGTTTTCTTTACTTATAATTGTGTATAAAACTTAACGTATCATTTATAGTCCCTGTTATAACGAAACGAATGAAAATGTTTACTAATAGAAGTGATTGTTTTGTAAAAACGTTAAACCTCCGACGTTTATTTATAGACATCCTACGAATAACGTGTTTAAAGTTCAAATAGATTAATGGTAAATCGTGACAAAATCCAAAACAATCATTTATAGCTTGTTTTATATCTACGCTTGTTGTTTGTTTGAATATAATTAATTCAGTTAGTTAGTCATAATTTGTAAGACTGAAATGTTGCCATACTTTTTTTTACAATGATTGTTTCCATTTGAGTATTCACCTCTCAAAAAATTATTACAATAAGGTCTATCAAAGTAAAATTTGTGATAATTATCTTTACCTTCTAGCAGCACTTATAAAACATACAATGTTTTTGTTAAGTTTCTTGTGTAAGGATGAAAATTTGTCGCATCTAAGTAATTAATGCTATTAAATAGATCGTTGTTTTAAAAAAATGTGTTAAACTAAATTAATAGTTTTGGTGCAACACATCATAACATGTAAACAGCCATTTACTTATAAATACACAAGATATTAGCCGATTTAAGACTGTCTTAAGTTTAATAACTGCTCGGACCCACATGTACAGTTATTATGTAATCACACCAATGATGTCACTCTACTGGATATGTTAAAATCATCATTCGTTGGACCTACGATTCATTAGAACACTCGAATTCTTCATTGCCTTTGAATATTTCTATCAGTCTGTATTATTACAAGATGTTATCTAGTAACTAATGATCTGTGTTGATTACTTCGCATCGTCGGCCTAAATACCATAAAGTTTAATGTTCTTATAAAAATTCTTCCATATTTAAATTTATGAAATACATTCATAGCAAATATTTAGGTATAAGTAAGGGCAAATTATATTTTTTTTGTTTAGATGATATAGTTTTTAATAGTCAAGTCAATTGTGAGTCAAGAATAAGGCATACAGAATAAAGGAATAGAAATATAATAGGAGAAACAACGTGTCAGATAAATCTTTATTAAATAACTTAATACAACGATAACGAGGTCAACTACTTACTAAATAACAGATTTTTTTAATTTTTTTGTAGTCCCACATTCCTGTGGACTATCCTCTTGTGTCTGCCCACACAGCCGGCTGTTCTAAAAGTTTTACCACATTCGGAACAGCTAAACGGTCTCTCGTCCGTGTGGATTCTAGCGTGGACTTTTAAAATGTCTAAAGAATTGAATCTTTTCCCGCACGTCTCGCAGCCGTATTTCCTTTCGTTCGCGTGGTAGGCGTAATGTCTTCTGTACTGAGACAATATATGGAAGCTCTTCCCGCAAACTTCGCACGTCTTTTTGGGTGTCGGATTGTGGGTGGCTTTGTGGACTATCAAACCGCTTTTGAATTTAAATTTCTTCTCGCATATGTCACACGAGTAACATTTGTCTTTCGAGTGTACGTCCATGTGCGCCTTGAGGTTCCTCGTGTGTTTCCCGCACACTTCGCACACCTTTAGATATTCGTATTCGGACTTGCGGACCTTCTTCCTCCTTATAACTTTTCTCGCGGGTCTCATTTGAGGGGATGTTTTTATTTTCTTGTTCATGGAGACTCCGTCTCTGTCCATCTCTATTTCATAGTCCTGCCCCTCTTCATCGCCAATTTCGTTCGTATGATGTTTATCGTCTAGTTGTAATTCCACTTTGATGAAGGGGGAACTGCTTCTGAGATTTTTGTCCACCTCTTGACACTGACGTCTAAACTTGAACGCGTTCTCCAGCTCTTGCAGACACTGAAGACATATTTGGGTGGGTAATGTATCTGATCTTTGTATCTGGAAATTATATTTAATAAAAAACTGTAGCACTATAAGCCATAATTTTTCTGATTATTCGTTTCAATAGCCCAAAGAAATTATATAATAGATAGAAAATATATGGAAATTCAATAGAATACTAAAGATTTTTGAAATAGGTACCTCTTCCAAGCCTCCAAATAAATTTTAACAATTGGGTCAATGGAAGTGAGACTTCTTGTTCATTTCTAAATAAATTTAAAATAATATTGTTAGAGAGAGAGAGAGAGAGAAAAAATCTAAATACATTTCAACTTATGCTCAAACTCTCAAACTATCCAAATTTATATTGAGAGTATAACATTTTAATTAAACTTTTATCATATCTTGACTCCTACTTTTGTTATCATGGACCTATTTAAAAATTAACTTCACTCGACCAAACAATACAATTATAAATTTTCGTCACCGAAAGTTCTTGGTCCTCCACTACTGAATATTCCTAAATAATGGTGTGACGTTAATACATATGAGTGACAAACGTTCAAACTGTCAGTTTTGTGTTTACAATCCAGTCTCCCGTATCCGTTACCACGTTAACTCACCTCTATGCCGCCGATGACTTTCAGCTTATACGCTACATCGAGACCTTCGTCGTCTGTTTCCTCAAATATTTTAACACAGCCATCATCGTTGGAACACGACCTGCACACGTTGGTGACTTCATCCTTTGGTCTGACGGAGATCTTCTTCAACTGGTACAGCTTCACGTCGTCTTCGAAGTCTCCGTCATTGGCCTCCTTTGTTTCGTGTTGTTCGACATATCTTGACACGTGTCCGTAGTACGGCCACTGCTCGTTGAGAATGCCTTTGCTAGCGAATTTCTGCTTCCACTGTAATTTATTTTCTAGTATAGTCCTTACTTGGTGTATGTTAATGTATGATGATCTCGGTTATTGACAGATTGTATCTTTATTGTTAAAACAAAGAAATGCCACTAAGCGTTCCGTTACAGCGGTCAAAACTTCATTTGATATTACCTTAAAAGTCTTTAATAAGTGCCGCCAAATTTCCTCTATTTCTAAAAGACTGTGATCCAAAGGAATTCCCATTGTCCTTAGTTTTTTCTCTACTTCTCTGGAATTTTGAGCAAATAAATTATCATTAAACCCAAAAAAAATGCACTTTATTAATACAACATGTTTCTTACCGCCACGGCGTCTCTTTTTTCTTTTCCCACATTTTAAACAATTGTTCTAATTCTGTTCTTGTACTTATTAAACTAATCACCCACTCTTCTTGCCCTAAAAACAAATTTTCATATTATATATGAATCAATTAACAATGTTGCCAAAATGTGTTTTTTTTTAATTTAAATGTTATTTAGTTCGACACTGTGTGTTGCTTATAGTCCAATTATTTCATAAAATGTCAGCGATCCGAAAAGAATAATTATTATTTATAACAGGTATTTTCGATTATTAAGAAATATGATAAAAAGTATACATATGCCAAGGAAACTTTTTTTAAGTTATGCAACATTAAGACGGTCTCACCAATCAATGTTAAATAAATAACGGCTTGTTAAGGCGTTTGATGGACTGTTAGATGTATTGAGCGTCCCACCACGCACTAACGTCTGTTTAAATGTCGTAAAAAGACGTTAATATTAATTCCTGCTCGGGAGGTCCGTTATGTCATTACGGGCTGTTAATCTATTGAAGGGCTACCTAAAACTTTGTTATTCGCGACCCCATTTATAATTGCGTGTTTTTTAACGACCTCATACAAATTTGAAACAAAAATAAATTAATATTTTTTGATGATTTATTTATTAGGCAACAATATACATACGAAATTATATAGCTTAAGAATTCGTTTTGAAACATACAAATATCTAGAATTAAAAGTTGCACAAGAAACTATGAAATTCTATTTATTAAAGATTCAAAACTAAAAGTTGACTTTGACCGTCTTGATTCGCTCCACTGGTTTGTAGTTGCTTGGTGATAATTAAATTAAAATAAAAGTTAAAGATTTAATGAGATGGTTGTGCCTGTTTTTAGTGCATAACAAATCAAATCATGGCGAAACGTTTGAAACTCCTGGACATAAGGCCTCTTCAACATTTTTCAGCGCTGCGATTTAATATGTGTTAAAGTTGAGAAAGCAACTCCGAATAAATATGCGCACGCGCCAGCCGCTAGCTTGCCCGCTACAGAGACCCCATTTGGCGTCGCGACCCATATATAGTTTAGGAAGTCCTGATCTATTACATTGTCAAAACTAAAATGTCCAATCCCATCCGTCATTTTTGTAGCCATAGTAACAGCATCTGTTTTGTTTTCGACTATTCAATTGTATTTATTAATAAGGTAAATAAAAAAAAATTGTCCCCGACGTTTCTATGACATTATTATATTAGGTACTCTTTTTATCACTTTCAACGTGAACACAACGCGATTTAGACAGGTTATACCTAGTAAACTGAAAAGAAAGCTTTTTGTTCGTCAAATCTATGCAATCAAAAATATATACAATTTGGTCGCATTAACTAACAAGTGACGTAACGACGAATATATACGATAAAAGGAAAAAGTGGTGTGTCGTATCAAACTTGTCGTATTAAACGGTATAGCTTCAATTTGGTCGTCTTATAACAAGAACAAATAATTCGGTATAGCCGTTTAGCGTGTCATTTAATAATGCCTTGTCAATTTCTCATCGCCGGACGCAAATATGTTTACAGACAATTATATTTTTGAAGGTTGGTCAGTAAATGCCTCGTTTAGATTTAACAAACAGAGATCGGTGAAACTGGGCCTTAGTATCAAGTCAAGTTATATTTCTAAACAAGTGTTCTTATTTTAAAAGCTAACTAACTGCGTGATATTTGTTTTAGCAGTTAACTATTCGTGTATAGTACTCATTTTAATATTTATTAAATTTCCTGAAATTACAACACTGTGTTCCCTTATATATATATAAGGGTACAAAGGTATTCGAAAATTCTTAATACTTAAAAATAAATTTTAGTAATAGTTTCGATATATTTTTAATAACTTCTGTTTGTTTAAAATATCTTGTAGCAACCTTTATCGGCTTTGAATGTCATTGCATTAGTGTTATATCATCTCGCAGAGAGATTTAGAACTATGTGGATGGTATTTAAATTTAAAGCCATCGTCGAATGTAAAAATTATCGTAGAAAGGAACTGAACCTTCACCTCACCGGAAGTCTAAGTGATTTAGGTTCATTTTTTATGTTTACATTTAACATCAAATGGAAAACATAACTTTTTTTATGATAAACAAACAACGATCAACGGCGAGTAGTTTGATATGTTTTACCGGTAGTAAATTATATCCGACTTACATACTACGTTAATATAAAATAAAAAAACAGAATATTTGAGTACTAAATAAATTTTAGTAATAACAGAAGATTGATAATCTGAAGTATTTCTGTTTTGAAAGAATATTAGATCATAAAGAGAATTTAAATGAATCTTTATTGCTGGCAACAAAATTTTCATAGTAAAATTAAAATGAAAAAAAAAAACACTAAGAACTCACAGCCAAGCAAAGGGTTGAGACTCATACTGCTCTCTCCAAAATAAACTTCAAAAAGAGAATAATACATCCACGATATATTGTTCATCGCTTTAGCTTTTTGGTACTCCTGAAAAAGTATATGAAAATGTTAATGAAAAATATTACATATATGTATATGAAAATTAAGTTTTCTATAATGTATAATTAAAATTCTTACAGCATATATTGCAGCCCACTTCCTACTGAGGTCTCTGCTAGACAGACAATTTGGGAAACCGTACTCCTCTATCATAATTTGTCGCAGGTTACTATAAAAAATAAATATATATAGCAAATTGTAAATAATATATATCTATATGTCAAGTTGTCTTCAGTTATTAATTTGTCAGATCAATATTCCATAAATTCTTACCTCCATGCCCATTTCCTGTCCCTAAAAAGCCAATCATTCTGCATTCTAATCTGAATGAATGATTCGGTGATATCTCTTGACCCTGACCAAAATATAGTAATATTGAATACATTTAATGAATTCCATTCACTTTATTACCATACAAATTATAAAAAGTAAATTACATGCATTAGAATTACAATGAGAATATACATTAGTTGCAATTTATATAGCATAAGAATTAAGCTAACCTGACAGTGTTTGAGCCTAAAATTGTTTTAAGATTACATACATTTTTATACAATGTGGATGAGATGATATGACAATAAAATAACCCACACATTCCTGACTACAATACCAACAACCAATGTGTCGCTGAGTTAAGTCACTAAATAATATCTTTTTCAAATAATATTTTCAACCTGTTGATTATCATGGTATTATCACAATGACAACAAACTCAAACACTGTAGCTAGCTTTGAAAGTAGTGTCGGTTATGCTAATATTTTCATAAAAGGAAAAGGATAATTTCACACATTCCACGAAAACCTATCTGTATTCATAGTAACAACACACACTAAAACACTTTCTTTGCTTCTCCTAATGTAAGCAGACAGTATTTCAAATAGCTCATCAAGTTTCTATAATAAAACTTAAAAATCCTAATTTCAGTACCAGCTCAGAAATATTTCCATAGCTATCTAATACTACTTTTTATTTCGAGTTTTAATAAATTGTAGAATGTAATATGTAACTAAGATTTATTCAAATGAGCATGTTTATATTCATTGGGATTACATATACATATGAGTAACTATGTAGTTATTCCTACATTGTACCAGAAATTCAAGTATCTGTTCCAGTTAAAATCAATGTGCAAATACAAAAAAGTGTGCAAATAAATAAATTTGATTTTTTTCTATCATTTAAAAGTAGGTACTCTTAGGTACTAATAATGAAGGATTTCCATTTACGGTCATATTATTGTGTTGTTCCAAACCCACAATTTTATTTGCTTGCTATTGAAATCAATATTCAATATTATACCAAAACAACAAATTATAATATTATCAATAAAATTAATTAATTATTTCGAACAATACTTTTAAGACAATGCACAAGCCCTCATTACTATAAAGCAGTAAGATATCACTTCATCACTATAATCACAAGGATATGTGAATGTACTGAAACAAATGAACCAGTTAATAATTAACAAACAAACTTACATTGAAATTCATCATCTACTTCATCCTTTTTTTTCTTCTCTCTAGGTCTATGTTTTAAGCGGAATTCTATAGCAGCCATACCACCAGCCGACATACTACTGAGGCGTTCTAAATATTCCGGTTCAAACTTAGTATGATACTCCAACATGGGGTCATAAAGTGGCCAATCCTCAGAATCTATACTATTCCTCATTACCAATCTGTACTTCCTCTATAAAAACAGTATGTAATGCTAAAATAGATATGTTTGTTTATCTTGTTTCTAATCTTAAACTGTTGAAATGTAAAGCTAGTGCCTTGACAATACTATTTTTAAATATTAATTATTATATACAAACTGCATAGTGCATATAAAAAAAATATGAAGTTGTGGTCTATGATCAGAAAATAACCAGATTTCATACAGAGATCTGTTAAGACAATAGAGTATCAGCCCTGGCAGATATTAATAAAATGAGCATAATACTAACATTAAATGTCATTCTAATGTAATGCCATAACCCTTTAATATCTTGTATGCAACAGTCTAGCGGAAGATCCTGGCATCGTAGTGCATTTTCAACTGTCCTGAAGAAAAAAAATAATATTACATTCTACAGTACAAAATTAATAATATATGTATACTTTATATGAATTGTAAGTACAAACATACCTCCACATATGCTGAAAATCAAGTTTAACTTCTTTGGCCTCAGATATGCATATTATTAATTTAAGTCTCCATTCATCAGTCCCTAAAACACATTGATTACTTATTATACAGTAATATTAAATATATGTGTTGTTAAATAAAACTTACATGATTCATATTTATCTAAAACTTGAGTTTTCCCAAAGTGTTTATCAAACATTTTGAAATATTTCCACTGTTTGTTATTTGTTTTCTTTGCTATTCTGTATGACTGTAATAAAGAAAAGTATTGTAGGTTAAAAAAAATAAAAAGTACCAAATGAATCTTAAAAAACTTACATCATATGTATATGACCACTTCTTGCGTACATGATTAAGTGTCATTTCTTCTGGAAATCCACTTTTTAGTAAAATTTTATAGAATTCTCTAGAATAAAAGAATGCCTATAAAATTTTGATATGAACTTCTATGAAACTCGCGTTTACTTTAAAATTTAATTGGTATTGTAACACTCACCTCCAAGGTTGCTTTTTTTTTCGGAACAGCCATTCATTATCAAAACGCAATTGAAAAAATCTTTTCGTTAAATCGGATGTCCCTATAACCAATATCAATTGTCTAAAATTCAAAAAAAATATATAAAAAAAAATACACAAAACTGTAATACACTTACAAACAAAACTTTTTTCCTCCATGGCTAAGAAAATATGAGATACTTTTTTGTAAGGCTTACTTATCGAAATAATTTTTTTTTACAAGATGTTACTTTAATAAATTACACTTAGTTCAAATTCTTCTTGTCAGAGAAAAAAGTAAACAATTAAAAAAGCAACATAACAAGTTTTCACTGATAAGTGATTTGAGATTTCAGAAAGACGCGTCGCGAAATTGACATTGACAGGTAATTATTAAATAGACTAAATACATACATAAATACAAGACAATTCTTAAACTTGCTTAAACTTATTTTATATATACCAATTTTCGGAACTGTAATTTATAAAATAATTTTGGTTCATAGGAAGAGTTTATTCTTTATGAATCTTATTCAGACTTAAATTTAATGTAAAGCTATATTTATATCCAATGGCCTAACTTAAGCCAGTAAATCAGAACACTTCGATGATTTAAAAAATAATAATATTATATAAAAATTTCAATTGAGGTAGCTTTAGTTAACAACATAAATCTGCTTTCAAAAATGATATAACTACTTACTGAATTGTTATATGTATTAATAATCAATGTAGTTGGGTAGACCACATATAATTAAAGTTAATATAAAGTATTCTTGGTAATTCATTGCTACTGACTAGACATTAAACTTTTTTTCTGGGCTTTATTGCGATTGTACCTACTACCAACCTGTCCATATTAAATTAAATAACTAGGTTAAGAATAGAAACCTCTTTTATTGATTATCTTATTCACTATTTATTATCATATTTTCTATAACTAGCATATTATTTCTTTTTAAAGCCAAACATTAAATAAATTGTTCTAAGCATTTTAATGATATATGTACTTTTTTTTCACAATTGAAATATACATACTCTGTAATTCATATTATTTCGACACAGACTACATAGTAGTAAATAAATATTACCTTTTTTGAAGTTTGCGTTCTTTCAACTTCACGTGGTTTTCGAAGTTTTAGGATTTGGTGTGAATTATTTACTATTTTACTAGCAATGTATATTGAATGAATAATGCATCGACTACTATCGGCAAAAAGTTTATGCCAAAATAATTTACACAGTGTGACAGTGTCTGCATCAAATTCTTTAAAAATTATATCTTTACCCAAAATAAAATGTTCTTTTTGTCAGAAAATTCTTCTTACAACACCAACTGCGGGTATGTTTTACATGTGTTTTAGTGAATTCATTGTTTGTATGTAAATATAATGTTTCGCTAAACATAACCTCTAACTAGTTGCATAACATATATAATAAATTCTAGAAAACTTATTGTCGGCAAGACATCAGTCTACGAGACCGGTTAACGCTCTGAAGTCCTTGAAAAAGAAAAGTAAACATAAAAGCTACAAAAAGTATGGTGAACTCCTGCAAGGTATGTTTTGACAATGACCACATTCAAATTCTCGTTGAAATTTTACATACCTATTCTTATTTCATTGTTGCAGTAAGTGAGACTAGCATGACGGAAATGCAGGTTTCGATAAATAAGTTAAATGCAGCACATCTATCAAAGCTTGCATCAAGTCCTGTGTCGCTTGGGCAACTTCATCAACTAACAACAAATCCTTTTAAAAAGTTAAAGGACATAGAGGTTGACAAAGAGCTTCTTCAAACTGTCAGAAATAAAATTTTGAAGAAAACAAGTCCTGGTATTAAAGTAGAAGATGACATGTGTGCTCTTATATTTACTAATCATAAAATATCAACAATTGAAGACAGGCTGAAAACAAAAAAGATCATGGATATGGTAAAAGAGAGTTATTATAATTTTAGAAAAGCAACAATTTATGATCAAAAACTACAAGACCTCAGATATGCCATCAATGAAGGTTTGACACAGGAATTCAATTTTGAATCTGACTCGAAACTGAAAAACTTAGATAACTCTCTACAGAAGAGTCCACATGCTATTTTTAAGGACATGTTTACCGACAAGCAAATAGACCAATATGACCAAGAACTTATTAGTCATATAACACAGTTTCAGTAAGTATTTTTTTAGAATCATATTAATTAATATTTTAATTAGTTACAATATTGTAAAAGATTTTAAGATTTAGGTCATATTTTACATTTGTTATCAATACATATTATAGGAAATTGCAAGCAAGAAATGAATTTTGTATATATTTTTTGTAAATTTCCTAATTTAGTAACAGATTTTTTTTTATGTTTCCAAGATTGCAAGGTTTAGCACATCCAGCCATAGATGATATAGATGATCCATCTTTTCTCACTGAACTTGGCGATCTAAAAGATGAATCTATTTTTGATGGTGACACTGAACATGTTAAGAGCCTAAAGATTAAAAAAGCGTATGTATAGTGTACACCTTTCATATTATTATTTATTATATGCTTGTTATTCAAAAAATATTCGCTTAAAATTTATATTACAACATTCTATTTTAGTTTCAAGCCATCCAAAATATTGTAACCCTATGTTATTGTTTTGAAAAAATATATGTTTGTTGCTTTTTGCCACAGAAAAAAATAAAATTGAAGTCTTATTAATTTCCTAGTCAATTAAGGCTAAAAAAGAACAAAAACATTTATTTCCTTATAGAAGTTTGTATGAAGTTTATAATAAAATGTTAATAAAATTATTTGAAATAGCTCTCCGTAGAGGGTTGGTACCTCAACAAATCAACAAAGCATTCTGACGGAATATGTTATACTAATAATTAATGCAATTATTACCAGTCAGCAAGCAATAAAACAAAAGAAAAAGAAGATGCGCGAAAAACGTCGGCAGGCTCAAGAAGCGAGTATGAAGCAGGACATAAAAGAATTGGAGCTTCAGGTTAAAGAAGATGCTTTACAGAGATTATTGACGTCACACTTGCAACTACTGTGTTCACTGGATATGATTTCAGAGGTACTATATATATATAATTCAGATACACCATAGAAACCTGTAATCTTAAAACGTAGTATACATTTTATAATATAGCATGAAATAATCTTAAATCTAAATTCTATGTGAATAATGGCTTAAGATCCCATTTTTTAGTTTTTCAAATAACTTCTGTCAAATGATCTAGCTTCTTCCACTGCTGTATTTCCAATTCATAAAAATTTTTTCCTTTCCAGACAAATATATAATACAATTTGTTAATTATAATTCATTCACAATCTTCGAAAGTTTGTTCATGTTACCTCTTATTGCCGGTGACTTAAATAATTTAAGTCCATGAGCGCAGTCAGAAAAGAATCCTATGTAAATAAAATTATTATTTTTCGGATTAACTACGCGTATTTTATTAAATTTAAATAACTACATAATACCGACGTTTCGGTTTCTCTTCAGCAACCATAATGACATCTTGTCTGCCTGCCATCATCATAGGTTTCAAATTTTTACATTTTATAATTCCCAAGAATAATATTGTTGACACATTTAAGCTAAATATATCAGAATTTAAAAAGTATGGATGAGGTTATTGACCTGATCTACTTTTAGTTTTAAATATCTTATCAAGTCTGCTCTAGTTACAAGTTTTGTCACTGACTTTTTTAACATGTTATGTTAATATCGGCAAATTTTTTTAAAATATATATTTTTAAAAGTATCAAAATTTTATTTTTATATACTGTAATTGATATTAAATAAATTTTGTTTTTCAAAAATTATTATTTAATTTCTACAAATAACAAAATCACAATGTCAAGGAAGTATAAATATTCAAATTTTGTCATTGTTCTACTGCTTTGTTATATTTAGGACAATATTATAAATAGCTTGAATCTCAACTTCCAGGGCCGTCAAGTCCTACAGTATTATAGGAAAAGGAATGCTAAATCACCAGAGCTACCAAAACTCAGAAGCGTTAAGGTTTACAACACACTTCTTAATGGATATGCTTCTGTGGTAATTTTTTTTTTATAATTTTCACATACAGTTACCCGGCGTGTGTTAAATATGTATTTATGAGAGAAAACTTTTTCCAGGGTAACATAGAAAATACAAAAGAACTTTTATCATTTATGTCAGAAGACCAGATAGAACCAAACGCACAGACCTATGCAGCTGTGTTTGAGTGTGTGGAGAGAAGTCACCTGACAGACAAGTCAGCAGTATTAAATGATTTTCACGAAGAAATAAAAGACAAGGTGAATAATAATTTTGATGTCTTCTCTATACTAAACGACATGAGGCGAACAAAGTAGTTTTGATTAAACGCGCGTTAGACCACCGATACAAAATGTTGCATAAAAAATATTTATCTACGTCATCTTCTAGAAATATTTATTTATGTCAGCTCAAATCATTTAAAAGCGACCACAAGAAATTGCTAAACTAATTTAGTTTTTTCCTGGTTTTTGTAAGGTATCCAATATACAAGATTAATTTGCAAGATTTACTTCATTTATAAAAAAGTTTTATAATAAGCCATTTTTCAGGCCAGTAGTGTCTGCAACCTTGTATATTTATAATTTTCAATTTTCCAATATATAATCAGACATGAAAACCTTTATGTTTTTTCAAAATTCAAAATGTAATTGATATTTAAGAGAACTAGTTTTAATATGGTTATATTCATATAATAAGTAAATATTTAACATGTACAAATATAATGTTATTTTGCAGGGTATGACGTTAAACGATTTGTTGGATCAAAGTAAATTTTTGTATGACCAAGGTGAAGTAGTTCTCAGAGCTGTGAGGAGGCTGCAGCCGGACTTTGAACCACATTACACACCTCCAATACTAGACCATGAGTGTCCGTTGCTTGAAGATTTGAAACTAGATAAAGTTAACAATAGAACGGGGTTGTTCACCTCGCCGGCTAAAGGTTTGATGACCTTGGAACAGCTGAGACAGAAGGGCAGGGAACAACTAGACATGGAAATTAATGGAGAAGTCGAAGTCCATAACATTTTTCTAAAAGACGAAGCTACCAAGGAGGTTCTGTTATATGTGAGTTGTATATATATACATTAATTATTAAAGTACTTAATAAATTTATGAATAACCATACAATTTAGAATGTTACTGTTGAATTTTATAATAAGCTTGTACTTTGTTTGCACTTTTTAGATTTTGAACACTAAAGTTTTTTTTTTACATTAAACAAATCTATCATGTCTGTGTTATATAATTTAGAGTAACAATTATTATTTATTAAATAATTGTCGTTTGTATACGTAAATAGTGTGACATTGACAAAACAGCAGTCATTGATTGTATTCTGGTTGTATTATATCACATGAGGCAACTATAGCATCACTTTATTTTAAATATTCGAATATATTTTTTTAATACAATTTTCTTTAAAAAAATTAGTCAAGATTTTTTTTTTTAAATTATGGACTTATATACAAACTTAGACTGCACCCACGCTATCCTAAGTGATAACATTCTTATAAATTTTTGCCTTAAATATCTTCAAAATGAGTGTATTAGTCAATAAACACACTGGCAAACTGTTCTAAAATATTTTTTTTCAATACTAATCTTTAATTTGTTAAAATCTGTAGCGCGAGAAGCTATCTTCGTCGGAGGCCGAGTGGCGTAACTCTCTTCGTGAAGCTTTAACCCGCCATCTTGCCACTCTGCGGGCTCGCAGCGGCGCCTCCCACGCTCCCGTTACGCTCTATCCTTATCTGAAGGTTTTAGAAGTGAGTCCTGTGTGAGAAAACATTAGTTTACAAGTTATTATGTAACAACGAACAGCCTCCAGCTGATGTATTAAGTAGTAAAATGTTAGTTAAGTCTACCTAACCACATATGTTTTTTATTACAGATTGACGAGTTTGTGGAACTAATGATGAATGAAATCATCAAACTAGTCGACGGAAGTGAATCCTACAGTCCCACCTTGAAGTTACTGCAGAGAGATCTAGGGACACAGGTCTATCAAAAGTAAGCAAATACTGTTCTACACTGATATACAAACTTATGTTAATAATACATATATGTATTGTTTTGAAAATATGTAATGTTGGTTATGTTAAATAAAATATGTATTATCTTCACTGAAATTTCAATCAAAAGTGACTTTGTTATAGATACCAGATAGAACAGTATCGTCGGAACGGTGTTCTGAAAAAGATGGAGCAAGTGTATGACAAATATTGCAAGTGGTACCTGGAGAGGCATTCCTTAGACGGCACAGACACTCCATACAACAGCAGACAGGCCTGGCAGTTGTTGGTGCATCAGAACAGAGATGGCGCTAGTTTGGTTAGATTGTAGTTAATGTTATTATAATTATTTTTGCATTCTATTAGTCCTAGTTTTATAAGAATATTACCATTAATAACTTTAATTATCAAATGAAATTAATATTTTTTGGATTGCTAGGCGTATTTTATTATTTTACAAACTACATACTGCCGACGTTTCGGTTACTTTGCAGCAAACGTGATCAACCGGACACAAGAGATGTGATCTCCCGACATTCTTTAATTCCTTACATGTTTCCTTTGAGTGATTTTGACGATGAATGAATCTCTAATCGAGGGTCACTTGATTCGTTCCAGGATGTCGAGGGAGCCCCGTGGTCAATGGAAATGAGACAAAGTATAGGAAAGTTTCTATATAACATTATCATTAATGATGTGAAGGTTGATGTGAACATGTTCAAGCCTAATGCTGAAGTGTAAGTTATGAAGCCACTTCACTTAACATAGCTCTAATACTGGATGCTAAACACTTTCAATAATTTTATATGATTAACATTTCCGTATTAAGCTTTATATTTGCTTGTGTATCAGTTGTGTCCTACAAGTGTTACATGGCTTGGTCAAGTTGTAAGTGTGCACTGGTTAGTGTTTGACTGGTTAGTCAATACTATAGAGCAATAAAATAATTCCGATACAACGTCAACTAACAAAAATCTAATTAAGTCGAATGTGTAAAGCGTTTAACTGTTTGTCCTACATTATAATTGTGATTCCAGTAAGAAGTTGCCAGCGGTGTACAAGGTGCACCGTCCGTGGGGCCGGCTGGTCCGACTCGAGCTGAAGCCCCACCCGATCCTGTCCCGCCTGTGGTCCGCGGCGGCCCAGCCACGCCTCCGCCTCCGCTCGTCGCTCGTGCCCGCCCGCTCGCCGCCCGCTCCTTGGCACAGCGCCACTGCCTCGGGAGCTTGTCTCCTCACTACTACATCACTTATACGGTGCTCCCATTAACGATGACTAGTAGAGCTGATGTAACAAGATAATAATTACCATGTTTACTACTAAAAACGTAAACCTATAATTACATATTTAATCCAACAGTGTTTAGGATAAACTTGAAAAATAGTAAATTCCAACCAACTAACTAATCATTATGATTATTTCCTTTCTGTGGTACAAAACTTTACATATATATATATAT
>DVQP01001070.1:0-17379 GCA_018231745.1 Danaus eresimus | reverse complement strand
CATGTCAGATAAGTCTCTTGGGCAGCGGCAGCCCAACTCTGGAATGCACAGAAATTAATTAATAGAATTTAATAGAAATTAATTAGGAGAAGAACTTATTCAGAGTATTTACCTTGTTGCAAGTATTTAAAGTGGTCAAAGTCATTAATACGACTATCCTAATGTAGAAAAGTATTTAAAAACTTTGATACCCCAAATTGGTATTGTTGGTCAAATTTCCTTTAAAATAAAACTAATATTTTTTTTCGGATTTACTACGCCAATTTTATTACTTTAAAAAACTAAACAATCTTACACATACATAATATACAATAAAGACTATATAATCTTAATAATAAATTATGACAGTTTGTAAAGTATCTAAATATAGTAATTAAATAAATATCACTCACACTACTATTTATAAAAAATTCGCTCCATTCAGTCTCAGGGAATATATTGGTCACAGTATCATAAGGTATTAGAGTCAATAGTTTGATAGAAAGCACTAAAGTACCACAAATAGGTAAAAATATCAGCATATACACGGCCTGAAAAGAAATAATTGTATATTAATTCAAAACTAACTATCAAATTTTAATTTCCATGCAATATTTTAATTAAAATTTTGCATGCCAGTTGTAAAAGAATATTGAGCAACAAGATTTATTCAGATCATGCAATTTGTATGTAAATGTAATTGGTGTTAGCTCACCTTGCCGTATGACCTCAATCCTTTGCTGAGAGAAACAAAAACTATCATCCATACAACAGCCAAGTTGAATGCCACTTGAAACTTTATAGTACCAAAACTGTTAGAATTCACATTTCTCTGGAGCACTTCACTATGGAAATACTTTGGCAGTGTCTCATAAATTTTAGTGTTATTTCTATGACCTACAAGATAAATATAATTTAGAACATCATCTAATATGAGAGCTATTACAAACATTTTATTTAACTTACTGTCAAAGTTGTATTCGTTTGGTAAGGCCCATTTGTATTTGTCATCGGATGTTATAAAGGAATCTCTGAAGTAAATGAATATCCAGGACAATCCAATTATACTATACATCCCAATAACAGCTTGTGTTAACAATAATGATATACCAACACCTTGGAATATTGGTGATATCTTCCACATGTCAACTGGCCCAGATTCCAAAACTTGACCCAAACACAAGTGCAATGTAAACAATGGTATACCAACTATTAATGATAGTATAATAAATTGCACTATGAAACTGGCTGAAAGTAAACAAATAAAATGTTTTAATTCCTTCTTCCTAGTTTTTTACTATTGTTTTTTCATCAAGGACTTGTCTTACGATGTTTCGTTACTTTTTTGGTAATACAATGATGGATTTAAATATTGCAATCCACGTACCTCCAAAGTTAACGCTAAATATGGCAAATCTTGAGATGTTGAATATTCCTATCGTGCAGCTGAAACACGCTAGCATCGCGCTCATTCTATGCGGCCAAACTCCAAACGGGGGCATGTCAGTATCCTCATGCCTAAAGAATGTTAGAAATTATTATATAATTTATTTTTGTTCTTGTATTTTTATTAGCGAACTCTCAATTTTACTGCAGTCACGGATAATTTACCTAAGTCATATAACACTTAAGAAACAGATAAATTTGTTCTATATATTTTTTACTTAACACAGTTTTTGAATATCTTGAAGAATCCTTGTAGACGAATAAAATGAAACATGCAAGGCCAATAGATAGTACACAGTTAAAAATTAAGGTCTATTTTAGTTTATATATAAACGATAAACAAATGATGTTTACCTTCTTAAAAAAAACTCTGGTAGGAAATTACGTAAAATATCATTGTTTTATATCATCACAATTGTTTGACGAGACGTGAAAAGTATAAAAAAGAGAAACTATGTGATTTTAGCAAAATACTAGCTTTCACTCAAAAATTACAGAATTAAATTAACCGTAAAGACCGATTTTCATTAATCAACTTAATAGAAATTTATTACAGATGTAATTTATTAAAAGATTAATGGGTTTATCAATAAATAATAAGACGTTTTCGGTTTAACCCATTTTAGTTTTGTATATGTTAGGGATACCTTTGTCAAGAGGGGTCTCTAAAGAAAATTTCGAAGTACATAATGATAATACTATCGCTGACCATCATGATATTAAAGAAATTCCATAATTCCTAGAACGTGTATACTATATAACTATAAATTATAGAGGGATTTATATCAAATCTATTTGATTAATAAAATTCTTACCGCTCGTCAAAAGCTGGACTGTGATTTACAGCTGCTAATCCAGGCAGTGAATCTTCTGACGAACTAGATGCGCTTGCGCTTCTCGCTAGACTTCTCGATATCCGTTCGTTCCAATTAGTCGTAATATCACTATCCACAGGCGACGGTAATGATAACGCTCTATTCATTAATAGTGTCCGTCTTCCAACTATGAGTGGACCGGAACTCCCATCACTACTCAAATTTGCTGCGGTCACTTGCAATTGTATCGGAGAACTTGTAGGTCGAGCATTAACATGATGCTCCAAAAATAATATGACGGGCAGTGTAAGAGGTTCAGATTCCTGGTTTGTTATAGCTGGTAGAACTATAGGATCTAATCTTCTCATTGAATTTCTTAATGTATTGTTTACCGTATTCGCCCTTTCTAAAGCCTGAGCGGTGTTAAACTGTGTATGATTTCGTGGAATTTCAGAGAAACTTTTCGAACGGATGAGATTATTGCGTGAAATGGGAGCGCATTGTGAAAGTTCTAAGTCATCTATTGATGCTGTCGAAGATGGAAGAACGGAGCACACGACTTGCGTATCATCATCTAAAGAGTCCTGGGATCCTAAATGTTCAGATATATTTCCAGTATCAGCTATACATTCCTTTATTTTACATATAATATCCTCTTCGTCAGTGTCTACTGATTTAGTACCATCATCAAGACATGCAAGCAGGGATTTATCTAGAACTTCGTCTAAATCATTTAATATATCCATAAACTGACCAAGTGTGGCTGCTTGAAATTCCTCATCGTTTGTGATGTTGTTATGTGATTCATGGTTTGCATCAGACTTATAAAATATAGGTAAATTTTTTGTGAGGTCTTCTTTCAGATCTTCTTCATCTTCGCTTATTTGTTCACTACTTTCATTACTCTCAAATACACTTGATGTATCACTGTCAATACCACTACTTCCTGGAAAACTATCCTTTTGTTCATACCTACCCTCTTCCATTGCAATTGTTTCCATTTTTATGACATGACCTAAGTCATAACCAGCTCTCTTTGGTGTAAACCCTGAAAAAAAAACATTTTTCAAGGACATTTCAACTTGACCAAACCTAAAATACTAATTAAAACCCACATAGTTTTCCTAACACTATTTTCCACAACTTCAACATGATAAAATACTTCAGCACAGTATGGATTTCATTGTACAAATAGACTTAAGACTAATGAATCTTATTATCATGAAAATGTGTGAATAACATCTAACTATTAGCAGTATAGTGTGAAGTAAGCATGTAATCTGTTCCAAGTGTATGACTCATTAATGTTCTTAATAATTAGGACAAGACAAAGCCTTGAGGTGGTTTAACCTGCTTGTTTATCTAAATAATGGCATTATAAGAAATCCACTAGCACTATAATAAAGGTATTATAAAAGTTCAAGACAAAGAAATTGTTATAAATATTAAATAATATAAGATCTTAAGATCCAAAACTGTATGTACACATCCTCTATGATAAATAAGATTCATTAAAAAAATGTTATATAGCAAACAAATCAATTTTATTTCTACAAAAAAATATTATAGTCTGATTCCTTGTTTACTTATAATATAATAATAAATACTTAAGAAAAGCATAAATTTTATATTAATAAATGTGAAAATGTTTTTTTTATTTATAAACTCTCAATACTATGTTTATAGTTGTAATTAAGTGTTCAAGTAGATGATAATACCAAGTATTATAACACTTTCTTTGTTTTCAACTTATTATTTTACAGTGCTGTTTATTTCAATACTAAAATTGTTATTGTATATTATTAAAAAATAAAACAATAGGTTTATCCTTACAAGATTGTTATGAATTCTTGTTTTATATTAATAAATAAAAGACATTCAGAAAGAGTGTAAGACATCTGGGGAACTATGTATTTTATGGATAAAAATATTCCACAAATATAGAAACTTCTTTAAAACAAATAACATTTTATCTTTTTAATCTACCTAATTGCATATGGCCCTGTTTATTTCAAGAGTACAGTATATGTATAAGATGAAACATGGAAGTAAATGTATATTAAAACTTACCTATTTATGCGTTTACTGCATTGTCCATAACCTTCCATCCTAAAGGTAAAACAATCCCATATAACTTTTTATGATGCCATATTGATTGTAAGAAAGTGCACTGAGTAAAACTTATGACTAGAATACGACGTAAAAAATCTATGTACACATAAAAAGCTACAAGATATATATTGTAACTAACTCACTATTAATTATTGTACTCGTTTTCTTTTATTATTTATGATAACTGACTTAGAGATTACTTATTAATGAAAGGGTGAGTAATGACTTATGACATTTAACTGTGGCATTAGACAATTCACAGTACAGTACCTAGTAGTTAGTACTTACTGCCTACAACCTTCACGTCTTTGTATAAAAATGTCAATTTTTCAACTTGACATTAGAAATCTACAGAATCAAAAAATTTATAGTTATAACTATGAATATTTAGTAAAATTAAAAAAACATTGACAATATAAATAAGAAAAATATATAAATTAAATGTTGCTTAATAGATTTTGTTCCTTCTACAAGTTTTATTGTGTCGGTCTGGATATGAAAATGAAATAATAAAAATCAACTTTGTTGAATGTGCATAAACTCTAGTTTATGCAATCAAAAACAGTCTAGAGACTGTTTTATTTATTCAGTGTTGGACAAGTTTACAAATACCAGCATATTTTCTTATCGCAAACTTTTACCAATGTTAATTTTTTCATGTATATTGAAATACATTCAAATTAATGAAATCCAAATACGTATAAATATATATATATTAATAATATTACATATTTTAAAATAAGTTATTTTTTAATGTAGCTGAACTGAATTCATTAAACTGTTTTTGTTTTATAAGCAGTTACAAGTTTTTTAACAGAGTATTCAGGGGCTCAAATGTTTTGATGGTTCCGTAAATGCTCCTAAGTTGTAGTAAAAGTGCAATATGAGTATAATAACATTTATACTGCAAAATGTAGTAATGGTTATTAAATTTTCGTTGTTTTTAGTTTCAGGCCAATATAAATAATTACACCTTTAGGTATCTTACATATATAAAAGAACGGTAATTAAGGATATCTAGAGTCATTATAAGATTTTTTCCGTCAAAAATTGTTAAAACCCTCTGCTTACAAAGAAATCTAATACAACTAGAAATTAATAATAATAACACTTTTATAAATATACCACGACATTGAAACTTGTACTATAAAGCAAGTCGGGTCAAAGATTATATCAACGAAATATCGAGTATTTAAATTTTTACTTCTTTCCTATATATGAGAGTTCAATTTTGAATACCGATAAATATGAATAAATATATTTTTTTATAATTGTTATTTGCTACTTGTTATCTCTTACTCTTAATTTGTAGTCTCTAGTGGCGAGGCCTTTTTTTACTAAACTGTATCTTCAATCTCATCAAATAAATTATGATAATTTTAAAGGGAAGTACTGTAATAATGAACTCCAAAATGCATTTATCAAGAAAGGTTTGTAACTTTTCTAAGTTTTCGTGTGTGACAAACTATAAAAAACGTGTTATTTGAAGTTTTAAACCAGTCGTTTTCGATCCGTCTCAGTGTTAGGATCTAGTATATCATTAACAGTATTAATTATTTTTAAAAATTTATATTGAAAGAAATAAGAATAGGTATACTAAATGTTGTTTTGTCTGCCTTCCTGTATTTTTATTATATTACAAATTTTATATAAATTTCTTTTACCTAGTTGTTAACGGCCATGGCAGCATACTCTACAAAAGTTTCCTTAAACGAAGTGGTTATAGCATCTGCAGTAAGAACTCCTATAGGATCGTTCAGGGGAAGCCTTTCGTCCTTATCAGCCACCGAGCTAGGAGCTGTTGCCGTCAAAGCGGCTATCGAAAGAGCCGGCATTCCTAAGGAAGAAATTAAAGAGGTTAAACATATCAGTGCCACTTTCTAATTGTACAGTTATAATGATGATGATATGGGCTAATGTTTGCTATCTATGGTGTAAGGTTTTGTGTGACTGTTTAACTTTACACTTATTTTGTTATCTTAGTGTATTTTTTTAAAGAATGATAATATTTTCTAAACATATTACATCATCTTATTTATAAAAAAGAATGTTATGTGTGTTAGACCAGCATATATCCAAGGAAAATAATAAATAAATGATTTTATTTTAGGTGTACATGGGTAATGTTTGTGCTGCATACCTTGGACAAGCTCCAGCCAGACAAGCAGTAATATTTGCTGGCATGCCAAAAAGCACAATATGCACAACCATAAACAAAGTTTGTTCTTCTGGAATGAAGTCAATCATGTTGGCTGCACAAGGCCTACAAACTGGAGCTCAGGATGTAATGCTTGCAGGAGGCATGGAATCTATGTCAAATGTACCTTTCTACTTAAAAAGAGGTGAAACTTCTTATGGTGGAATGCAGTTAGTTGATGGTATAGTGTATGATGGGCTCACAGATGTCTATAACAAATTTCACATGGGCAATTGTGCTGAAAATACAGCAAAAAAACTGGGTATTTCAAGGCAAGAGCAAGATGATTATGCCATATCTAGTTATAAAAGAAGTGCAGCTGCTTATGAATCAAAAGCTTTTAGTGATGAATTAACCCCAGTATCAGTACCTCAGAAGAGAGGTGCACCACCAGTATTGTTTTCTGAAGATGAAGAGTACAAAAAGGTTAACTTTGAGAAGTTTAATAAACTGTCAACAGTATTTCAAAAAGAAAATGGCACAGTCACAGCAGGAAATGCTTCAACACTAAATGATGGTGCTGCAGCACTTGTTTTAATGACAGCGGAAGCTGCAGAAAGGTTAAATGTAAAACCATTGGCTCGTATCATTGGATTTGCTGATGGAGAATGTGATCCAATTGATTTTCCCATTGCACCAGCTGTAGCTATCCCGAAATTGTTAGAAAAAACTGGTGTCAATAAAGATGACATAGCACTTTGGGAAATCAATGAAGCCTTCAGTGTTGTGGCTGTTGCTAATCAGAAGATGTTGGATCTAGACCCTTCTAAACTGAATGTCCATGGTGGGGGAGTTAGTCTTGGTCATCCAATAGGCATGTCTGGTAGCCGTATAGTAGTTCATTTATGCCATGCTTTAAAAAAGGGAGAAAAAGGTGTTGCTGCCATTTGTAATGGAGGTGGTGGAGCTTCATCTATTATGATTGAAAAATTGTAAGTTCTATTAGGTTTGCTTCTAAAAATTGGATTTTGGTGGAAATGTTTGTAAATATAAAATACCCCTATGAGTTTACAATACTTTATAACTATTGAGGATTCCTTAACTCAAAGTTTGTGCCTTAAGAGAACTAGCTGAATGTGAATGAAATCTTTCAAAAAAATATATTGCATAGCCTTAAGCAAAAATGTTTTACACTTGTTTTAGCATTGTTAACTGTATAATTCACAGGTTTTTTGAAATATTATTTTGTTAAAGCAATAAACTATTATTTTTATTGTCTTTTTTTATTACTGTGATACCTGAAATTATATAATTTTTCAGGGCTGAGGCCATTGACGGCCCACCTGTTCTAACCTTCTACACTAAAGATCCATGTCAGCTTTGTGACATTGTAATGGAAGACTTATCAACCTATAAAGATAAGTTAATAATTGAGAAAATTGATATTACTAAAAAAGAAAATGTAAGGTGGCTTAGATTATATAGGCATGATATACCAGTGTTATTTTTAAATGGAAAATTTCTTTGTATGCATAGATTAAATCACGGTTTATTAGAAAGACGATTGCAAATTATTGAACAAGAAAAAATAAATAACTAGAGTAATCCTAAAAAAAATCTGAGGATATTACGAAAATAAACCTTATATAACAGAATTCTTTTAAAAAAAGGTATATTGTGTTGTTTACGTCTAAATCTGTAAAAAGTTTTTGAATGAAATTCATGTAAATAACACTAAAACATAATTGTCGTTACACACAAAACCAAATTATGAGTTTTGTTATATTGGTTCCTGGCCTCTAGTAGTAGAGGACATCGGCTTGTGTGGATAACATTTTTCTATTTTTGTTTGTATTAGAATATTAAGTTTTGAATAACAAACTATAAGTTATGTATGTAAGTAAAACAAATTTGATTTACATATTTACACTTAAACTTTAATTATAACATTGCAATTTTAAAATGTACCAAAATTATGAAATACATAAGTGTTATTTAATACATTAGTTTTATTTCAAAATTTATGAGACCAAAGAATTAATCGTAAAATAAGGTGAAATTTATACATAGTAATAGTTTGTTCTAGACAATCTTTAAATAATGAAATATTTTTAGAAAGTGACTGGAAACTTGATGTCGAAAATAAAATATGATATTATAACATACAGACTGAAATTATGATATATGATAACTAAAACATTGATTCAGATTATTAAGAAATTACAGTTCTATATTTTTTACATTTATTGACAAAGTAATACTTTTCAAAAAAGATCAACTGACAAATATCAGCGATTTATTATAATTGACAATTATTTTTGTACTGTGATGGTCATTAAATTTGAAAATATTCTAATTCCTTACATTGCAATTTAAAATAATTAAAGTAGATTTTCAAAAAAAAATGCAATAACATATGCATTCTGAATTTAAATTTAAGTAAAAATGTTAAGACTATTGAACGAATATTTAAGTTTATGTTTTTATGTGCCTACATTATTAAATTAAATGCAATAAAATACTTAATTTGTAAGTGATGTCATTATCTCAATTAATTTATAATTGTTTTATTCATTGATAACTTTTGACAGATATTTGGTTTTTACTTAAAACGTTACGAAAATTTTGTCTGTGCTCTGACAATTTGATTCCATCCCCATATCTGGGACTAAACTAGATTTTCAGGAATTACAAATACAAAATAATAATAAAAAAGATATGAAAAAAAGAAGTAATTAAAAAGATTCATTACAATTTCACGAGTCTTAAAAGCCAATTATGTTTTGTCATATTTAACAACTTTAGGATTGATATTTTTCTGCTATTTTTGTTGTTTCTAAATAAACAGAATGGATAATACCGCTTCTGCGATTCAAACCCTTGAAGCAGCGGCGCAAATGTTAATGGTTAGTTATATTGAAGATTTATTGAATTTAATCCTTTTAATTTCTTATTGGGATAATAATTTTTCTTGTATAGGCGCCGCCAAATTTAGTTACTTCAGAGCAACGGCATCAGGCAGAAAGTGTGTTTCTAGAATTTCGAAGTACCAAAAACCCATATCAACTGTGCAGAGAGATTCTTGAAAAGTCTAGTTCAGATTATGTGTTATTTGAAGCAGCTGGTCTTATAAAAACAGCTCTTATAAGAGAGTGGAATTTACTCTCCGAAAGTGATATATCTTCCTTGAGGGAATATTTATTAAGCTATTTGCTAAGAAATGAAAGTCCTCCATTCTTAAAAGAGAAATTGTTACAGGTAAAGGTTTCTTTAAAAAAGTAATTTTTCTGCTTGAGTAAATGTTAACCTGATTTGCTTTAAAACTCTGTTCTCCATATGAAGTAATCTTACTTAAAAAATACATATTTTCTTTAATTTTCTGCATGCAACAAACTATTTACTTCTTACAGAGTATAAAGTTGACTTTTAAAACATTTCTTTTTACTAGACGATTGCAGTTATAATCAAAAGAGGTAGTATAAGTGATGGCGGAAGAGAAAGAAAAGCATTATTGGAAGAGTTGGAAAAAATTATTTTAAGCTCACCTATTAGTCAGCAAAAATTGGCATGCTCTCTGATATTAGCCATCATGCAGGAATATGCTATAACTGTTAAATCAGCTGATGTTGGATTAATATGGGAAGTCCATTTTAGATTAAAGAAATCATTTGAAGCACTAGATTTAAAGAGGATATTTAGGTTTACTGTTAGTGTTTTAGAACAAATAGTACGTTCTGGACACCGTCCTGAGGGTGATCAGGCATTGCTAACAAAACAATTACTGACCATTGTGGAAACTGTATTGTGCTGGAGTCATGTCTCACCTTTGTTATCGAAAAGACTTATTGGTGCTTTTGAGGCAATATATGAAAGTGATACTGCACCAGCTCTCCGATTAAGCTTAAATTGGAAAGACACAATAATGCAACCCGAACTGTTGGCATTATTCTTTGAAATTCACATGTATGTACGAACTAATCCTGAACTAGCAAATCCTTCACTGACTTGTTTAGTTCAATTAGCAAGTTTGAGTGGGGTTGTGGTTTCTGCTAGCAATCTAAAACAACAGTATTTAGAGAATTATGTCAATAGTTTTATGAGAATGCTAGCTTTCATTCAACCTTTTGATAGAGAAATGCTTGGTATATCTGATATTTATCGGCGATTAGTGCAATTTTTTACACCTTCAATGATTGCTTCGACACCGCCAGCTTTTCTACAAAATCTAACAAATTATACTTGTCACTGTATAAGGGGAGCAGTGATGGAAGAAAGTGTAAGTATTTCATTTTGTTCCTTTGTAAAGGAATTAATTTAACAAAGCTATCTAAATCTGCTTAAATCCCAATAAAATATTTTAGGTAAATGATGATACAGTTTGGAGAGAGTCACTGAACAAGTTTTTGCATACATGGAGTTCAATAGCTCATGATTTAGATGGATTTACTGATGAAACGCTCATGAATCCATGTATTGAAATATTTAACACATATTTACAATGTCGTTTAGCACCACCAGATGGGACAAGGTAATTAAAAGATAATTCTGTATATTACAATAACTTAATTTTTCGTTATCAGAAGATGAAAGACAAAAGTCTACTATTCAAAGTATATATATATAATATAACCTCCTTGTGCATGAATTATTCTTTCAGAGGTGCAGAAAATGAGAACTGTGCAGAAGATATTAAAGATGATATTGAGGAAGATGAAAGACAATTACACAGCAATGTTCTTCTTACTATCGGAGCTATAGCTCGCAAGGCACCTGCCCATTGCTGTCACATATTATTTACTTTGCTCCAAGACAGGAGTAAGAGGTAGTTATGATAACAATATATAATGTAAATGGATTAACATGTTTTTAAAATAATTATCAAGAATTTGGTTTTTCACTAGTGTTCTTATGTTAATCATTTTGTGACACAACATATTCTAATTGGATTTATTTTTTCCGGTATGAAAACATATTTCACATTGAAAATTTTTAGTATATGTTACAAATTAAAAAATTTTGTTATCTCTAGAAATAAGCTTAATATCTGCAATTAACTCTGCTATGTTTAAAGTTAGTTAATAATTTTTAGGCTAGAGAGTCAACTTCAGATGATGCATATGGGAAAATTGCCAATAGTCAGTGGAGGGGAACAGCTGGTTACACTGTTTGAAGATCTTCACTGGATTCTAATGATAACAGGTGTGTGCTGTCTAACAATTTAACCATATTATTAAATGAAATTAATTTCTATGAAATACCACAAACCTCCAAAACAAACTACATAAAACTTAAAGAAATGAGAAATTACTAATACAAGCATATGCCTTTTACAACAATTTTATAAAAAGTAATTTACAAGGAAGTCATAATATTGAGAAAAGTCTAAGTAAAAATCAAGTAATTATAACCTTACAACACTTAAAGCATGCACATACTTCTGCTGATACTACCAGATTACTGTTATGATATTAATTTTCTTCAACTACCTCTGTTCATACATTCTTTTTAAATATAGAATGTTACATAACTCAAAATTATAGACAGAAAAAATTATGGAATAACTTTGCTTAACTTATGTATTAGTACATGTTTAATATTGTGCATTTTATATAGTATATAATAACAGCTACTACTGATGTGCCAGGTCACTTTAACATCAACCGTTTCATTAAACAGATTAATATTACTAATCACCTACATCTTGTTTAATCATACTATGTCTTTGCAAGAGTCCTTTTGGATAGTTTTTAATTTGTATGCGAGACAATATATTTTGTATAAATAATATATGTACTAGTCTTTGTTCGGGACTTCGCTAATAAGGATCAGAACTGTACAGCTGACCGGGCGAATTCTGTTCCGGCTTAGAGCCAGTAAAAAAGCAGATTAAGGATTTTACTACTTAAATTTTAGTCGATCGAATTAAATGAAAAGTCTCTTGATTCTAAGCTACCTTCCCTTCACGTTTAAGCTAAATCCTGTGTCTTTCTTAAATTATAAATATCGTAACTAACACGACATTCGTTTAAATATATATTTGTATTATTTTAGGTCATTTCCTAGCAGTGGATTGTACCGAGGGTGAAACAGTTATGATACCGTCAGAAATAGTGCAATACAGCATCTCTCAAAATGCCAATATTGAAGCCTCACTGAGATTCCTAGTCGGAGAAAGCACAAGTACTGAGAACGTCGATCCTATATTGAAGTGAGTAATACTTGTAAATGTTTCCTATGACTATACTACTGAAGTTATTTATTTATTCATATACGTAGTATCTAAAAATAGTCTAATCTCACATAGGAAATGTGATTTGTATCTATGTTCCATTGTTAAACATTTTTAAGGCCCAAGCGTTTTATTATTGTAATATTTCATATATAAATATTTACTATTGTCATGTAAATCTGATGGGATTTATCTTTGATAATAAATAGTAGAATCTTTGGTTTTAAATAGATGAACATTCATTTGAATACATAATGTATGCTTTATGATACCCATCACACCAATGGGGGTATTTGTTTCCGTATTTACACTTATGTTTTATTCAAGAAGTTTCTATGACTCTTTATATAAGTTAAAAATTATATCTGTGGTAATAAACTGATAATCTATATATTATCATTAATATTAATTCAAACTTCGACTTCAAACTGTCAATGAAAACGATGAAAGGGATTTATGAAGTCTTAAAAAAATTGCCCTACCCAAATTATTAGTTCATACTTATATATGACATGTGAAATGTGTACATTTGTTTTCCTTTATCAGTTAAAAGCTCTGAAAAGTATCGTGATTTTTTTTTTAACTAAATGATTTTATTCAATTACTTAGATCACCTAAATTTTCCAAATATTTAATTGTTTTTTTTATATTTAATATATATTTTTTGGCCCTAAGATATTTATTGGCTATATTTACGCTATCCTAATTTTTTAAGTTGCTTAGCCTAGATTGCATTGTACATTTGAATTGGAATAATTTTATTCGTCCAATCAGATTGATCGGGGAGATCCTCCGCATCAGTTCGTGGGAGTGCATGGCGTTAGAGGCGGGCCTGGCCGTAGTGTTTAGTCCGGAGCTATCAGCCACGTTGTCATGGCTACTCAAAATATGGGCCAATTCGTACCTCGTACCACAGCCTTCGCATTACTCAGAGGTGAGAACTCAAAATGAAGCCAACGAAACGAGATAAATTTTGTAAACATTAGGCTCTGTACTAAACTCCCAATTATTAGACACTAGTGGTAAAGTTTTAAGTATTAGATTATATGTAATACTTAGTATATAGTAGCGAGAATAGAGATAGAGAGAGATTAGTGGAGGGAAGGAGGGAATACTATTTTAAATAATTTTTTATTTATTTATTTTCGAATTAACTATCTAATAAGTAATTTAAACATAAATATTCAGACATTAGAATATAACGAGTTTAAATGCTTTTAAAAATATATTGAATAAAACATAATTTTAATCATATATTATACAGAATAACATGTTACAAGTACTCCAGAGATTATTACAGCTTACATCTCAATATAATGTCATCTTCGGATTTGAAATGTTTATATTATATTTTTATATCTTCTTATTAAACATGACACAAAATTGCTTACGAGACCATCGACAAGGACGTCTGTGAACATTAACAGCTACACGTGGAAAGTTTGAGTTTAGGTTATCAAACTATGTGTTAGTGATTCATATATGTATAAGTGTTTGAACTAAATGTAAATAGTATTCTACGAATGTCAGTTTAAATACCTTCGTAAATAAAATAATAAAGTATATGTTTGTAGAATTTATTTACTTTAATTATCTACCATTTTAATGGCTAAAGATATATTTTTTAAATTTATGTTCTTGCTTTTTACGTTTAATATTTTTGGTCATTAAAAATATTACTTAATATAAATTTCCCAAGAATATTTTTTATAGTTAAAGTTTATTGCCTCGTAATTGTATTTTGCACTTCCTTACTTGTAATACATAATATATTTTATGTAAATTATATTTTTACGTCGATCCTATGGTATTACTGTTTTTTATGTAATAAAATCTATCAACGAAACAATCAATATTTTATTGTATAAAAGATAAAATCCTTATAAAACATATAAGACCTAAATCAACAAACAAACAAAAAATTATATTATGTTGAAAATGTATTTTTATTTCCTCTACGCATTAAACGGCAACATCTGTATGACAGACGAAAATTCTAAAAGCAGCTGTTTATGATCTACTGAAATAAATATAATACTGAAATAATTAATGAATGTGAATTGTCAGATTCTAGAGGTAGCATTCGGTCGTGGGTCGCGCGGCGTGTCGTGGGCGGTGTCGCTAGTGTCGCGACGGGCGGCCGCGACACTAAGACATCTGGCAGCCCAGCCAACGGCGGCCAAACACGCGCTATTACTCCTAGCGACCCTCGCACATTCACATCATAAGTATGATTTCTATCTACTCTTAGTAAAATGGTCATCGTTACGGTTCAGCCAGAGTTTGCTTTTCTAAGAGGTTTTTATTTATACAAATGTAATTGGTGATTAGCTTTAATCAGGGATATTATGGGCAATATTTTAAATATCTTTTGTTTACTTTATTAACGAACGATACTTTTGTAAAATTGAAAAATGCCACTATTCAAAAATAATGTATTAGTTTATTAAAATAATAGTAATTACGTTACATGCCAATTGAACTTAGTGCACTCTTTGTTATGTGAAGCATTTGCTCTTGTAGGGTTTCGAAAAATCTCCGAATAAATTGTAATAAAATATGTTTGCAATCTCAGTATTATAATAATTGTATTAATAATTTTATTTTTATTGTTATTGAGATACAATTCTGATAATGTTAATAAAATTATATCATTTATCGTACAATACAACAGTCACGACAACTAGTATGATCACGATGAAATGACAGGTGACAGAAACGCTAGCTATGAGCGGCCGGACAATAGCAATGATTATAATTTAAAAAATGTGGTATCGAGAACAAAATAATTCAGACTACTTACCACAAGTCTGCATCATCCAGCTAAATACTGAGCCTTTCAAGTTTATTACTAATACATCTCATATATTATCGTTTATAGATGATTTGTGTATAGTTATTTTAACGGTGCACGTCCGTAGTAAGGCTAGTGATTAACAAAAAAAATATAAATATTATTTTAATCTTGGTTTATCTTAACATTGTGATCTAACATCATATTTCTAATGATAAAAAAATTTTATTAAAAATCTGGATCACTTTGGTATGAATATTATTATGAGTAACAATTTTATCTCTAAACATTTATCGGTTTAATGTGAATGATGTGACTTAACTCTGTATAACATCCAATGATATTCTCATTGTTCTAGAGAGAGTCCCCTGGCTAGCTGTGAGGAGTTTCTGTCTCTGGTGGCGTGGGAGGCAGCTGGGAGTAATCTTCCGGGGGAACTAAGGCGAGAGCTGCACAGGGCGTTTGCTATAGCTGCTACTTATGCTGAAGGTAGGATTTGCATTTACATAGAATAAGGTGTATGTATGTACTAAATTATGATTGTACATATATATATTATATTAGTGTGGGTTAAAACTATTTGTGTCTAATTGCACGTGTGATTATTAAAAAAAATTATTAATTATTTATTTTTATTTACTATGTATTTATTTATTTACTATTTACTGACACACACACTCACGCACGCTCAACACTCTTGTGTGCAGTAAATAAATACATAGTTCACAAAAAGTTATGTCTGGTAGCTTATGGATAAACTCATAAGTTGTTATAAGACTGTTAATCTTTAAGAATACATATATATATATAAAACTCACTATTATTCAAACTAAGTATATTAACAATATTCACTTTGGCAAGTTTTGAAACAATATAAAAATAAACCTTTAAATTAATTTTTTTTTTCTTGTAAAATCTTACAGGGGAAGTCCGTAATCGTCTTTTGGGCAGCACTGTGGCCCTCCAGGATAAACTACTGAATATTCTGAACACTGAGAGTGACACTGAACCAGTTAGAAACATGTTGGCGGACACTCTCGATTGCTTCATAGGTGTCACTGAAGGCGTACTTGAGGTAGGTCTCTAGTGAGATGTTTGAAATACTATGAATGAACATTTATATATAGTTTAGTATATTTAAATACTGTAAAAAAGCTTCCTACTTGATTAAAATTATAATTTTTATATTAAAACAATAAAATTTACAAAACAATGCTTTGCATGGAAATAGTGGGATATAAGATTGCCTGTATAATTTTATAACCTATGATAATTTATTTTATCTCTGTTCCTTATCTAAATACAGACCCTCCGTGTTAAATATAATTAATTATTAATAATTATTTTATAAGGTTAGAAATAATACTTTGCAGGTTGGCACAATGGATGAGCAGTTTATAATGCTCATGGGTGCCCTTGACAAGGTCCCCGGTATAGTTTTCCGATACCACAACTACCCGGGCGTGGTCCTGCCCGCACTCACACTATTGGCGAGATCAGCCAAGAGAATGCTGCACTCGGTACAACCTCAGAACGTCAACAAGTACGGATATCATATACATTGTATAAGACACACTATCCAGTTGATAAAGATAATATTTGATAACAAACATTTTCCTAGAAACCATGCAGATGCCAGTGGGTCATCATTTGTGATACCATAATTTAGTGTTTCATTCAATATATAATTTTAAAAAAAGGAATACATTAATTGTGTGCGCGAGTTGAATATATTATATATAATAATATGCCTTATATGTTAATAAATATTAATTAATGCAATTACGCGCAAGACTATCCGTAATCTCGTATACTCGCCTCTATTTATACCAACACTGTTGTGACTTCACTTGCACAGGTGGCTACG
>DVQP01001069.1:0-17382 GCA_018231745.1 Danaus eresimus | reverse complement strand
TCCTATCGTCGATCGTCCTTAATAATAATCATTGGGCAAATATTTCTTATATGATCCAGTACAAATTGTCGAGATTGAACTGATGTATGTTGTCTTTTGATTATATTTTATGATATAATAATTTTCTAAGCTGAACTAATTGAAAGCTTGTGTCTTCTTGTTT
Organism: Danaus eresimus; assembly: GCA_018231745.1. Lineage (NCBI taxonomy): Eukaryota > Metazoa > Arthropoda > Insecta > Lepidoptera > Nymphalidae > Danaus > Danaus eresimus. The sequence continues at coordinate 17,219 of DVQP01001069.1, read as the reverse complement.
TTGGAATGCCATTATTAATTGAAATGAGAGTAATAACCTAGGAACTACTTGAAAACAAACTGTTAACTTCAGGACAAATCAATAATTGTTAGTGAAACGCAAAAACTTGAATAAAACATCACTAGTCTCGATATCATTTACAAGTTCTTTATAGCGCTTGGAAAGTTTTTGCTAACTAAGTTCATCCGTAAACTTATATTTTCTTAGTTCGTGCCATCGTTACGGAGGTTCGTGACTGTCTTGATTAATTTATTCGAAAGAGCCATTGTTTTTTTTCCTTTTAGGCTTTCGTATTAATTTGGCACCATTGTTCTATCGAGTTCTGCTTTCGCCATTACAAAACATTAAGAGATGAATAACTGTTAGGTCCCCTTTATAAATCCTGTCACAAACAAATTGTCTTATTGCTGTACATTAATATCTATTGCATGCTTTTATTTTTGGTGAAATTTTTAAAAAAATTAATTAATACACCATATCTCGTTTAGTTAGAGTAATAATATAAATTGCAGTTTACTTAAAGCGTGTAGAAAATAATACATTGTTGCTTAAACAAATCTAAAATTCGTTTTGGTAAGAACGTTTTTCTCGATGATACTTGTACTCGTTCAATAGATTCGCAAATAAAAGTTTACTCTTAACTGTAAAAGGTTCATAAAGAATGAGTAAGATTTTACAGTGCGGACAAACTTGCCGTCCAGCCCCTAAAGTTTTATTATTTAATTGAGAAATATGTGAAAATATATGTTTATTTACATGTAATCCTCATCGGAAGTACAAGTTGGAAATCAGGCAAAAATATTAGAAGCAGTCAATGTATGAATGTATAGGAATCTATGAAAACTAATAACTTGCTCCAGCTTCATCTACTATGACGGTAAAATGCATACAAATTTTATTCTGATAAAAGAGTGGGATCTATTTCGCTTTAGTAAGAATTATTGTCTATTCACGTCTCCGCACAATGTTTCTCATTTAAATTAATAAAACAAATGAAAATAAAGGTTTCATAGGTCCATAAATGTTTGTTCTGAAGAATAACTTAATATATATTAACTTAGTGTATGAAAAAACATTTTGAGTAGAATATCGAATAGTGTTGCTCATAATATTTCATCACAGCTATTTTGCGGAAAAATGAATGAACAATAATTAAGGACTTTTATATTACATATTCACATTTCCTTACGTCTTTCGTTAAAGGTAGCTCGTAAAGATCTTTCTCGCTCTTATATCATTCAAACATTTATGCTAAATTGTACATTCAAATGCTAAGCCTTGCAAGAAGGAAAGCGACAAAAACTCTCTGAATCTATTGAAGTAAGAACTGAGATTTGCATTTCAAATACGTAGTAAGAAATGAAGAGATATAATTAGAATGAAATTGGCAAGAAAAATAGCATAAAGTTTGCAACATACTGCCTAAGACAGCAGTAATCGGTTTTAGATGATCCAAAAAATAGTTTTGGGAAAAGTAGCGCTATACTCGTATCCAACTAGAAGTCTCAGCCAAATGGATACTGCCAAAAACACTCACATTTGCAATTTTTAAACTAGTGTATATATATTTCTGCATATTTTCCTTCGAGGCTATATTCTCCTTAGATTCCAAAACAACTTGGTAAAATATTAACTGGTAATAGAATAGTTTCTATTTCGTACATCCACGATGTTGCATAAAGCGATCCCTCTCGAGATCTTTCGCCTTTCCATACATTTATATTCAAATACATGGACCCTCGGAGAGTTTTTCTTGGATTACCATTAGTATCGAGGCCTTGGTGATGTGGAGAACTAGATTTTTGTGGTCGTGTGCAAAATAGTCAAAAAGATTTTGTACATTATATTCCCATATACATATGTATAAACTGACACCGATTACCGACTACCACAACAAGTTATTACAATTCTAATAAATATATTTACGTAAAGTTATCGTTGGTTAATTAGGTTTCGGTATCAAATTCTGTCACACTTGAAACGTTCACAGAAAGAAAAACCGGAAAACACTTTTAGTATTACAAAGAATAAAAAGTTGATTTGATTGACATCTTACACTGCAGGAAATACTGTGGATGTAAAAATTATGTTCAATAGCTTTTTTTAACCATTCCTCAATTATTTAAAAAATTTATAGATTAAAAGGCTTCTCGTACAATTAATGAGGGATTTGTATTCAAATTGCTCGCTAACTTCTGCACCAGCTACTCATACTTTTAATATTTTTAGGAACAATTCTCATCAATTATTTATACGCAATACATCTATAACTACAAGGGACAAGTTCATGTTTTGGAATATTTCATCTAATTTTCTTGGAGCTCATGTTCGAAATACACAATCAACCACTTGGAACAGACTCAAGCTTTTAAAATATCGAGGATAAGTGAATATTCTTACTCCTTATATTCGCACTGGTCTATTTTGCTCGATTTTGTTGTGATTGCTACACATGCCTAAGATTGATTTATTATGCTTAATATTTCAACATAATATGTTTTGTATTTTATATTTATGTGTGATGCAAATAGTTAAAATATTTAACGTCAAAAACAAAAAAAGGCTTTCATTTAGATATATGGAAATTTTTTTTTGTTAGTTTGTGATAAAGAAATTGAAATATGCATTAATTAGATTAATACATATTATATTATTCGCAAAGAACGAATCACTTCAGGAACAAGCTTCCTGCATTCAAAAATAATCCTAGAATAACATAATTTTAATGTAACGCAAAAGTGGAATAATAAATTCTATTTGCATTATTTATATCTCATCTCTAATGTTTATATTGAATTCGACTTCACATATCCATATTTTCCCTCTTTCATTCGCGAGAGTATCTTAGGCCCCAATGTTTTATCTTTCTAAAGCGTAGGCGTAACTGCCAAGTATGACGTCATAGTGTACGTCTCTCTTCCAAAACCCTAAGTAACATACGGCAGTCAAGTCAACCTAGACCTTATGGCTAACTAAATAAGGCATCAATTTGTTTATAGGAATAAGTTAACTTATCCTATCCAATCTAATATGATTAGTCAACTTACGTGGGCAGTTAAATCGTTTAGTCCACCACCCGAGTTTAAAGGTTTCCCTGTTCCAATTAGCTTAATTAAATGTCACAGATAAATAGTAAATCGCACGTTGGACATACATTTTTACTTCTCATTAAAGAGAAAATATATGGTTATGTTGGTTTATTTGAGAAAATTTTAGAGAGATATATACGTGCTGTTGGATATCGACTTAATGACATCGTCAAAGTTAGTCAAAAATGTTTTCATACAGTTTATCAGACAACCATATCTCATAGCAGCAGCAAATTCTTAGTTGAAACACTGCCAAGTTCTAAACTGGTTAAAATTTGTTCAAGCTATTGCATCTGTTGTTACCTTAAGTTTGTGGCTTTGAATTGTAAGCTGTATTTATCTCAATTGTATTCTTTAGCTGTACATGCACACAGAATGTGGTATAACTGAACCCTTATTGCGTACTTACATTTTTCTGGATAATTAATACCAATTAATATGTCCAATTTGATCTTGGATTTGATATGTATTGAAGAAAGTATTTAATAACCACCAATATAACTTGTATTTTTAGATAATTTTAAGTAAACAGATAGATTTTGTCGGGCTGTCAGGGAACTTAGTTATAAATATTTTGTTAAAGTTAAATTAAAGTTAAATCGGGTGGCCAATGGGAAGTAGATTTGGATTAAACAAACCACAAGAGCTTCAGTAAACTCGACTGGACTGGAATAGTCGGTACCACTACAATTTATAGCTTCTAGAGAATAGTCGGTAAGAAATAGTGTTTGCGTATAAATTGTCAAACACTTTTGTTACTTTTAGATTTGTCTTTAAGATATACAAATACAATTTCTGGAGAGTCCTGTTTAATAGTTGTCTAATTTAATAATATTCTTTCCATTGAAACTACATTCAATATGTTCCAATTTTAATCATATCCTTGCCGAAAGGCTATTCTTATGTCAAAACCAGTACACACGTGTCTTATCTCAAAATTATTCGTTAACATCAAACATAAATATAACGAAATACATATATTAAGGATAATTTAGAATATGTTCAGCTTTCTGTAAATAACATGCGTATCTCTTTGGAGTTTAAAATTCATGGCCTCACCCTGTTTAAATTTACTCAGTCCTGATTCGCTTGGAATATTTTTACACTCTTGTATTTTCTTCTGATTAAGTTTCACTCCGACTGACGCACTTCTCTTCTTATTGGCAATTTGGGAGTTCAAAAAGTATTAGAGTTAATTTAGTTAAAGGCGTATCATATATTCTTCTTCAAGAATCCTGGCTCCCTTTATTTATAAATAATATTAATTTTTAGGGATTCAATTGGTATCGAAGACTTTATTAAAAACCGTTTAAAATATTAGGAATACTTATTGATTTCTTTTATTGTACAAATAAAAGAAATAAAAATATGCATTGATATAAAAACAAGAGCAAGTAATTGGTATCATTTATATACATTGATTCTATGATCTTTTTTCCTAGTCAGTAATTATCTTGTGCTATTTCAGATTTTTGTTTAATTTTAGTATAGGAGAGTATCTTTCCAAAATGTAACAAAATAAAGTTTGTTATAATTGGACACAATAATCGAAATAACTACCAATATATCTTCTATTGTTAAAATATAATTATAGCCTTTGTGATGCGATTATTTCAAATAATATCAGAGCCGGACCAAAATTTCGTTAATAAAACCAAATAGCCTAAAAGCACTGAAACAAAAGGAAAATAATTCCTAACACGTCCGACAAATAAAAACCATCGGTTCCTTAAGATAAGGTCCACCCTTTCATTCAACCTTCCACGCTCCGCTAAGTTTTACTTAAGCCGTGATCTGGAGAGCATTTACACAACATCGTCATTTAAATAAAATATAAAAACGGACATTTTAAAAGGGACATTTTTAGTTTCATTAACCATAATGATATAAAATATTTATTATTTAAGAACAAATATTTTTTAATCAAAAATTAGGTCTATATTCATAATAAGAAAATCATAATATTGATAGACAATGAAAACGTAGAAAGACCACGTCTCGATATTTGTTAACTATTCCAGGAGTGTTTTGGCCATCATAGGAATCATCAGAACTGATCAGTATTCGATAACACCGAAATTATATGCCCTTGTTACGAAACACGACGTAATAATGCCAAGTAGCTTTTTGGTTTGAGCAAATAACTTTATTTCTGTAATATCGACAACATTTTATTTGTTCGCATAATATATGAAGGATATTTTGTCAGGAAACAACATCATATCGTATTTGGTGACGAAAGTTTGGATATATTTATTCCGAATGACTCTTATTACACATACATTGTATTTAAAAGGAAGAAAAGGACGAAAAAAATATTTAAAACCATTCACAAATTACTATTAATACCCTGACAAAGTTAAAATAAAGTTATATTAGTTTGAAGGAATGTCATAGTAACGATAATGTAGTAAAATTTCATAACCATTAGGAAGGCGGGAAGTGGCCAAGTGTAACGAGAGTTACCGCCATTTTTCTAGAACATAACCATTCCATACATCGCACGCTGCGACCTGTCAAAGAAATTTATTGATACGGATAGGACCTGACAATTTTCTTTTCTTTTATATTTTGTCGCAAATTTTCCTTAACATTATGGAGCTTTAGTTCAATGTGTGGAAGAGATGTACGGATAAAAAGTTGTGCCTCACACAAGATTCCGGCACAAATCTGCTATAACAAGTGAGATGGATAATTGCTTATCAATTAGACATACGCATTTTGATTGACCAAAAAATCTCATTCAGACATATTTTACACATATACATATTAAAGTAAATGAGGCGTGCTCTCTATATCTCTGCATGATACGATCGTTTTTTTTTTATCATTTGAAATATAACATCACAATACAATTGGTTATAATGCATGTTTTCGAAGGTACCAGATTCCCAGTTTTGAATAAGTGTTTTTACATAATAATAAATGATTTATACCATGTGTAAAAAATAATCAATTAGAGGAAACTTCTCAATGATTTCGTTTTTTTTTTTAACTTCTTTAAAATAAAAATAGTACACGATTAATTGTTGATTATATCTATGTATATATGTATATCTCCTAAGCCCACTAGTAGCTGCGTTTTATTGGTTGTAATAGAGGTTAGATACAGTTACTTTAGTGCCAGTTGCTTGTTTACTATGAGTGCAATACACTAAAGAAGAATAATTCTCTTGTAAGAAATTACCCGAGAAACGTGGCAGATACGATATTTGTTAGCACCGCATGGAACAGAAATTAGAGCTAATATCTTAATAACTTCTACTTAAGCAATATGTTGTGGAAACCCGAAAACATCACTATTCAATTAATTTGGGATCAGCCCTTTGTAGATGTTCCCATCTTTTTTATAAACTACTTTCTAAACTTACTATATATTACTTACTTCTATATTTGTTGATATAAGGAATTTATCTTTATTGTAGGAGACGCCGTGATTTTTAGCCCATTTTTCATATTCCTTTCAATTTCACAAGGCATTTCTTTTTTCCCAGTGTCCATGATAAATAAATATTTTGAAAGTAAATTTACAAACAATTTTTTTAATACACATTTAATAATAAATTCATAACTCTGTCCCATGTTCCCGATTTAACAAATTTCATCTAAATGAAACTAAAAAAAATTCATCTATACTTTCATTTATACGTACTTAAGAATAAAAAATCAATGTAATTGGATGGATTATAAAGGAGTCGAATTAAAGAGGATCCTCACATAAAAGCAATGAGTGAAAAACCAGCAAGATTAAATCTGAAAATCAATTTATTCTTGTTTACACATACGAGACAAACAACAGCAACAATAACCAACTCCGGCATTCACTGCAACCAAACAATAGCTAAATATGGTTCGTTCAAACTTTTATAACGAAATACAGAATGTTATGAACCTTATTTCTATGTTGTAAAGAGTGATAGCTAGTGATTTATTACAAAATAATGTCGAATGCGTAAGAATATACAAAATTTTTATCACGTCCTTTAATTTTGCGGATACTGTAATTAATTTCTAACATAATTCATGTTTGCCATCTTAGTCTTGCCATTTAATACTTTACGAGTTCATAGCGGATGTTTATTAGCGACAAAAATATATTTTATGCTCAAGTAAAATCAATATGAATGTTGTGAGTATATTATTATTCCTATTTACATTTGAGAATTAAATTTCTTCTTAATACTAAGGGAATCTCTAACTTTCTTAATCGAAGTTAGTAAAATGTCTTAATTACTTAAATTCCCGTCTCATTTAAAGGAAATGTTCATACTATTATAGAAGCTTTTAAACTTTTCAGAAAAAAATCTTTTAAATGTAATGCCGTATTTAGTGAAATTCTAGCTTTAGTTTCCTTCAAAATTACTAAAGAGATATATTATTTTGAAAGTAATATTTTTTCTGTAATAGTTTTTCTTTTTACTTCGTAAGGTTTCATAAATTTATTGAACTTTAAATATGGTTTGTTTTATTTCGTTTCGCTGTAATTTTATACGTGGCAGGATATTAAAAGAAAGGTGATATCTGAATTATACTTAACTTGATATTAAATAAGTTGATATATCAAACCTGCAAGATATATAAGTGTTTAGCGATGATAAAAATTATATACCTGACAGGAATGTAAACGCAACCATTTATCTTTTAAGAACAGAAAAATAAACGTAACCTAAAATGGCATTGTTGTCGCCACAGACTAAGTAGAACATCACATTCAACGCCAACGAGGTCATCCCACCCTAAAGTATAATTCCAGTTTTATAACCGCTACTTACCGCATCTACTTATAGTTTTATCCATAGTTTAAAACCCATCCCGACATTTGAACTTGTGGTCTACGGACAAAAGATTTTTTATACCGCGCGGGGTCGATGCCCCCAGAATAATTCTGCGCCAGACTACTCACGGCTTTAATCTTTGCAAAACAGTTTCGTGCATAATAAATTCATTGTTTTTATTGATTCGAGGAATAATAGTACTTCTGATACACTCGGACCTGCAATTAAATGTGTGTATGAGATTTGTATGTTTGGGAATGTCTCTTCTATTCATTTTTTATAGAGTATTTTGGGTTACCTGATACTGTGATGGTTTTGGCAGCTGGTTACATAAAATTTATTTATTGAGATATTAAGTGTAATTGGACACTCTGTTAGCGTGTGTGTTATAATAGGGGCATACGTGGTATTCCACATGAGAATATGATGCACAGCACCTGGGGCAACGACCTGTTCGTCCTTTCGAGACGAGTATTAAAGATTATTTTCATTCAAATTATACTTAAATTCTAATAAGGCTTTGGAACTATTTCATGTAATTTGGAATTATGCGTTTAAACTATCTTTGACTTTTGTTCTCATTGAAAGACCCCTGATTAAATATGATTCATGGATAACTCTTAATGTACAATACAGTTCATATTATATAAAGTTTAGAAAAAAATTATTACAATTATTATTTTAAAGAAAAATCTACACATAACTTTGTTGTGATCCAGTCAACTGTGTCGCAATCTTAAACAGTGCTGCCATCTACACTCGCAAAAATTTCTACAAGTCATAAACTTAGCGGCATTATACTCAGCTGTACATTAAGCTCAGCATTATATATAGTTATCGCTGGAACGAAATGTGCTGTATTAATATAATAAATCTTTCCTCACAATGGATTCGACGAAATAAAATGTTCCAGAACTAGCATGGCTTGGAAGTATCTTGATTTACGACTCATGACTTAACGATCATTTCCTTGTAAAGATTTTTTTGATTATGTTTCATTAAAACATCAATCAATCAACTCTTTTAACCCATAGTTTTATATAATTTTTTTTTCACAAACAATGAGTAATTCCGGGCTTCTTATATGTTATAATATCATTATAACGTACCAAACAAATTATTAATAATTAAAACCAAAATTTAGCTATCAAGATACGGAAAACTTAACCTGTACAAGAAAGATATTAATGAATATTATTAAATATAACTTTACAGTTTTAAAATATATTTACGAGTTTTATTTTGCCTTGGGGTCGTCGTAATATTTTAACCTCTTTCAGCCGCAGTAGGGTGGAACTAAGTTTTTAATATATAAATAGAATATCATCACAAGATAAATATTTTAACTAGGAAATATCTAATATGAGGTGTAAACAAAAGGATTTTTTTCCTTTTTTCAGTTTTTCAACCTTTCTTTATCGATATCTTGCGTTAGACTGACAACTTCGCTCAAACAACCAGGTGTTGCTGTTAAATCAAACAATGTAGACACATTTATAATCTTTGCGTTGTTGTGATCAACAAATTTTTGAACATGAAATAGTGACAAGAATAGAGTATTAGTAAATCAAACAGGGATGTATATTTGACGTGACAAAGAATTAGAAGCCATGTATAAAAATATAACTGTGAAATGCTTTATATTAAATATCGAATAAAGTGAACAATATTCAAAGTAATAAGAATCAATAATGCATTTACGAATATAACAGTCAATTGCACGAAATTGTTATCACATCAATTATAACTTATTGCTCAACGTTCCATTCATACAAATGGCCTATAGCACCACTTTATGATATTTTCTGTAAGGGATTTAACCAAAATATAATATGAATTATAATTAATAAATGTCAAAAACGTGTTACACGTTTTTATAAAATTATATTACAATATTTATAAAATTATATTTACCTGAGTTTTATATATTACATTTTTAAACATATATTTTTTTATCAAAACGTAGTTTGTTAGAGAGAAAACAATTTATTTTTTATACTCAATTCTATATAGACGCACAAGTTTGCCATTTTGTTACGTCTAGTGAAATTTATTGAGCACGTTAAAAACGTTTTGATTGTTATAAATTAATGGACTGGAAGAAACTCTAAAATCACAACCTCACAATAGGAATATAGATAATATCGTAAAAGAGGCTCGTTCCAATTAAAGTTTTTATGGTCGTCGGAATTAGATTGAGACATAAAAGTGTTTGTAAAAAAACCTTACAAGGATGTATATTTTATCGATAAAAGCTATCGCAAAACAACATAATTTAACACAAATCAAATCGAAATAGTCAAAATTATAAACATTTTAATACCTTAATTGAAAAAATATATTTTTTACTGTAAAAAACGGTGAAATATTTTTTCACGCAAATAGGACTAAAAACTATACGTAAAAAGGTATTAGAGCGTGTGCTCTGTCAGACTAGTAGATGTCAGTGCTATGCGTATTACGCAACACAGTAGGTCACTCCCATATTTCTCTTTTACAAGCAAAATGGCGTCTGTTTGTCAAGGGTTGCTAAAATTGTGCCTCCGAGGCTTTAATCCCTTGGCAGTTGTGACCTTAAATTGAAATTCTCGGCCCTCAGTTATGGGGTATGCAGAATAATAGATTGAAATTACATGAGTGCGACACGATTCAGATTAATTGTTATTTCTTGAAGACATTTTCCTCTTCAGAATTTGGAAATAACTGTAAGACAATTTCATTATTGTAGAAACAGTAACACAAATTTAACATAATGGACATCTGTTATTCAAATGTCTTGGAAGTTAAATGAACTCTTGTTTATTAAGTTGATTCATATGAATGTTCTAAAAAACTATTTAAACTAAAATATTTCAATACTCCCAATCCATCGATTATATATTTTTGGTGATGGAGTATGATCATGGAAATAAAATGCACTGACAAATTTTCTCTATTTCCGATGGATAACATACTCCTATATATTAGATTTACTATCATGGAAATAATATACTAATTAAATTTGCCTATTTGACTAATTGATTAATGGAATTTGTGGCTGGCTGACACATTTAGAAGTAGATGTGAAATTTGTATTTTAAAACTTCCCAATATAATAAAAGATAACTATTTAATGCCTGTCCGTTTTACCAAGCATTGCACGAAGATGGACAATAAATTTTGTTTGTAGTGATCAAAACACAAACTTATTTACAAAATTTTGCTCAGTTTTGTTTCTTACTGTTTCTTTTATAAGAACCGCTTCTTTTACGCTTTGCAGAAGTAATGGTTAAATATATCTGTTACTTTAAACTATTGTGTACTCCCAAATACATTTTCCACTTCATTCACTTATGTGTTTTGAAGTATTAAACCAATGAGGCCTCCTTCAAACACTAAAAGCAACGTCACAGACTCAATGTCACTTTGCGATGGCATTTTTCCGAGTGCACTTGTCAGGTGGCTTTTAGAACGGCTTCGTGTCCAGTCATCAAGTAATAAATGTGGTAACAATTTAATTGAAGTTGTATTTTAAGAACACTCGTTTTGACTTTTTGAGGTTTCGTGCTAAAATCCACAGAAAGGAAATCAATGAATCACTCTTCTTACCATTTATTCTTCCAAGAAGTATTTATATGCCGTTTCAAAAACTTAATCAGTCTGCTGCCCGTGCAGTATAAAAATTAAAAAACTCCTCAATTCACGCATATAGAAGAAATACCCGATATCCGATTACACAAAAATCTAAATTTTATGTGAATATAAATAGATTGACTATGATAATTATATTGAGAAACACCAATGGCATGTTAAACGAATTAATTCAAAAAATAGCATGTCCCTAAAATTTAGCTACATTATAAAACAATTGCTCCGTAACAGTTTGTAGATTAACCACAATTTATGTTCATGTTACGGGATAATAACGACAAAGTTAAATTTATTTCAGACTATTGTTCGTATTTTCGTTAGAGAATTCCTAGTAATTTCATAAGTAATATATTAAACTTTCAATTGTTATTATGATTTTTGCTATACAACATTCGGTGTTGGAATTGTCCGGTTCTTTACTACTTTAATAACTGACCTGTTATTACGAGATGTTATCTCAGCGGGAAAGAAAGCCAGCGCTACATTAAAATCGGTCAATAGAAGTAATAAATTTTGGTCGAGAGGTGGACCTCCGACTTTGAAGAATAAACTGAACCTTCAAGCATTAACATAGGGTTCATATTGTTACATTGTTCATTTTTATGATTGCAACACATGGTGCTCTCGTTCGACTCTTGACTCTGCAAAGTATTGGTTTATTTCCTAGACTATGATATTTAATGTGAAAAATTTTATATTATATAGTAACTAATGGCTTTCATAACGATGTCTTCAATAGTTTTTTTTTTTTGGGGATCAATAATTAATTGATTTATATTTGCATTTATGTTCTGTACTGTGGCGGTTGAGAAATATCTATTTTTTTTTTTGACCATACATAATATATAACAGTAAGATCTTTTCATGTTTTAACGATTCCAAAGGTTTCTAGTCAGACCTTTAGAATGAAAGCAAATCATGAAGACATTTCAACAAATAGTTTCATAGTTTTCTTTTAAATTTTCGAGCCAATTGAGATCGATTAATGTAAGGAAAATTTACTACACAAAAAAAAAATTATGAATCCACATTTTTAAGCACAAAGTAATAAATGTAGTACGAATTGTAGACGAGTGTCAAGAAATTCGACCTAAGATTAAATTTTGCAATGCCTTGAAACCCCTGCTGGCGTAGTAATAATAATATAAGCCTATACAGTAAATAATCGGCTTACGAGGTATTATTAAATATTAATGGACTACGTAGAAAATCATATGTTTAGGGTTCCAATTTCCTCACAGAATTGATAATATGAATGATGAATAACATATGTATAGTGTATATTTTATTTAAATGGCTTATTTTGTTCGTTAATCAATTCAAAAATTTGTTTGAAGATGACTACAGGAGGATTCTTTTTCGTACAGTAACTTTATGAAGTCTTTTTAATAGTTACTATTAGAAGTTGTGTAATTTATGAACAAAGTATAAGTTTTAGAAGTCATTGAAAAATTAAATAGCCATTTGATGCACAGAACCTATTCCAAATTTTAAAGCACGTAGTATATACATTAATTTAGAAGTTAATTTGTCACAATAACAAAACCTTTCTAAACGTCCGTTTTATCTTCTGAAACAGAAGCTGAGTTCATTTTTAATTGTTACTAAACGGAGAAAAGAACTAAATCTACGTGAAGACCGACTTTACGTGCTCTGAATCTGTCCACGAATAAAAGATGTCTTTTCTTATGAACATACCTCCAATTTTCGACTTACAATAAATAAGTTTGATTTTTTTCATATAAAATTCATTGTATTATTAAAGTTTTATCAAAATTTCTTACCTGATATTCTACCAAGTCATAAATGAAAAAGTACCCTCGTATTGTTTTTCCCTTGTGTCGCACTGGAACGAAATGTAGCGAGATTTTTTGCAACAACGTTGGTCCGTCGGTCGTAAAGTATCCTGCCGTAATAATTTAATTTCTTAAAACAATTATAATTTTACGAGAAAAATATGTTGCAGACACAATATTGTATTTGTGGGACATTTTTAACATGGTGTCGATAAAATCTTTTACAAATATTAGATAATGAATCTTGGAATATATTTCATCCTGTTTTTTTTATGATCAACGTAAGAATTGGTAAAAACACTAGATAATCATCAAATAACCGAAAGACAAAAAGCTAGCGATATCTTTTATACCCTAATTTAGTACAAAATAGTAAAGACCTGTAGTATAATAACTAAACACTCTCAGTTATTTTAGTTCGTAAATCTAGAGCAGGTGTAATGTTCCCTTTTATAAGCTTTTAGTAAATCCAGGGAGAGTTTTCAAGTACTTTGCAAAGCAAATTAGCGGTACATATATAACGAAAATGTTACCTTATAACTGTCTTTTAAAATGTAAATTTATGATAAAACTAGCTCTTAAAAACTAGCGCCTTCTTGTTTTTGCAATAAAATCAGCCTAAGTTTTCTATAATTAATTTTTTTTTGCTATAAGCTCTAATCAATAGAAAAAAATAAGATAAATTTAAAATAAATGAATAAATTATAAGGCTATGATATAAATATATGAATTTGTAGAATTCTTATAAAACATTACTATATTATGTAAAAAACTTATTAATATGTAGTGCTGACAAAAAAATATCATCAATATTATAATATCGCTTTGGTCTAGAATGAAAAACAGTGGATATAAAGAAAAAGAATTAGTAAATAATATGAAAGGAATGTAAATAATAATCAAAAAACATGAAAACTCCCTGAAAAGCCTGCCCCGACGTTATTATGCTTGTATGTTAAATGTTTATTGCCATGTTTTATTGTAATTGTATTCATTGTGAATAATAATTCTATAGTGGACAGCCCTTATATATGTAAGTGTATAAAAAAATAATACTCCTATTCTTTTATCTTTCAAATGTAATCTTCCCTATTAATCTAAACCATATATGTAATAGACAGGTTTTTAAATTACTATAGTTATATAACTATAGTTTTAAATCGAAATAACCTCATTTAAATCTAAGCAACTCAATGTTTATCTTACAAGGATTATTATACCGATCTCATTATAAAATATATGGGAACTGCGGTAAAAAACACACTCAATCAACTTCAATCTCATACATAATGTCTGTAAGACCAACACTATCTCAAACCGTCGATATTTTAACCTATGATGCTGAAGTATCGCCTGCTTGCTTATTCATAGATATTTTTTGGCTCTATCTGTAATATTATGTTATATTCAAAAATCTTTTAGAAATTTATCTATAAAACTCTTCTAACCTTTATATGAATACAGAGTGAAGTTTTAAAACATTTTATATGGCTATAATTAATTTTATGCAAACAACATTTCTCTGTAGCAATGCAATTAATAGTAAATTTCAATATACTCGATTTAAAGTCGATATATTGATTGTGAATATTTATATTTTGTTGTCAATAATATTAAAATTGCTCGTTTCTCTGTTCCAGGTAAGTTTATGACATCTGAAAGGTCATTACGAAAGGTAACAGCAGCTGTGGGATACAGTAGCGGTCATCTTTATGATATATCTCGTTGCTTTATCAGAATCTAATCTATTATCTTAGACTTTGTTGAAATAAATAGACATAAAGTGAACATAAAGGCTTTTAAATAATTTCTTAAAAAACAGTAAGTCAAAGAATTTTTGTCTTAAAAGATAATGCTTCAACACTTAAAGCAGTTTTTTATCAAAATCTCCTTTTTAAACATTGACCACAAGACATCCATTCTAAACTGATCCACCCTATCACCAGCACTAAGAAAATTTACATCCACATAAAAGGGAATTTTAGGGTCTTGTAAACTGGTCACGTAAATGGGAGGGTATAAATAGGTCAAATATATTTTCCGATATACATAAGTCATTGTACAATTTTGTGGAATCGCCCCTCTAAGCTGCGTCTGAAATTTATCGTGGAACCTACATATATATAATGTGAATTTGTATTTTTTGGGCAATTTAACAAATATGAGTGACTATTTGCACGTTACAATTCATTTACCAACACAATATCTTTTAGTATCGCTTTAAACTGCAAAATTTTATTACTCTCTGAACTTCTATGACAAATATAATGAAAATAATATATTCAACATAAATAAAAAAATATTTTTCATTTATAATATGAATAGGAATATAGGTACTTATATAATAAACATAAGCTCATATATACAACGATATGTTTTTAATAAGAGATAGTTAAATGTTTCAATTCCAAAATAAGCAAAACAAATTATTATAAATAAAAAATAGCAATATACAAAGTCATAAACATAAATACAATCTTTTACTAGGTACAACCCTTGAATATGCCATTCTTAAAAGTATTCGCAGAACAATAATTCATAAAGCATTACTTCCTCATAGTGGCCTCTTTACATGGCCGGATTTCCTTCGGCTTATTTCTTTGAAGTTATTTATGCTAGTCGTAATATTCGGTGCACGAAAAATGCTGATAGAAAAACCTGATGATGATTTACTGTGGACTCTATTGTTCCTAACCATTTGTCACATTTTGTATTTGCTCATTCAAATACAAAGTTTTATATAAGATTCTACTAAAAATGTATAGTATATTGTTTTACAGTATACGAGTATATAACGTATCCGTTAGAAACGAATTGGTTGAATATTTTTTTCTAGAAAAAACATAACAATCTAGTTTGTTCCAGCTTCAGAATATGTGATGTTTTAAGAGGATTGCGTGTATATATGTAAATTTTCAAGAAACTAAGCCTTATAACATCAAAAATTTAAATTAAAAAAAAAATCAAAAGTTATAATTAAGATTTTATATTATCTGTTAAGTAAATTTTATTAATTCATCCGGCTAAATAAGATATATAAAAGAAAAATTCGTGGAAATAATCTAAATTTTACAAAGAACCTTTAACACGGAAACATTAAATATGATTTTTATTTAATTATTTCATTGCTAATTTCTACTTATTTAAGGTCTGTTTATTTAAAATCTAATCCTTATTATATCTGGTTTGAGTAAACACGTTTAAAAACTTCATAGATACGAATGTAACTTTAGTCCCCTCGTTACCTCTTCCCCTTCATGAACCGCCGTCATTGAAATCGATTCTGTTTCTTTTTCGACGCTCGAAGTTCCAAAAGCAGATTACGAACGACTGATATTAAATAGCATTCTATGTTTATATCAGATCTGCTATAGGAAAAACGAAATGTATCGCCTTTTATGAATTGTATGAGATGATGAAAAATTATAACGTAATGTAATAGACATATTCATGAGTAGAAAAATGTACATATGTAGTTAAAGTAATACCTGTAAGTATAAATATTACTATCACTGAACAATAACTATTCCTCCATCTATTACAGTACTCTACCTTACAGAAAAATTATTAAATATTAGCTTTTACTCTCGTATTTTTAGACTAAAACTATCCGGGGCTAGTTCACTTGAAATTTAACTTTCATCTCGTCGGCCCGTGATCACAGTTTCTGTAAACTAACCAAATTTTCGGTGAAAACGTAAAGTAATATAAATATATCAGACACTTATAGTTTAATTTATGCATTTGTAAATCTTAGACATCTTTTAATTTTATATTTATAGATTAGTAAGCAGATTTTTTACACTTGATTTAAACAGTCATCTAAAAATTTAAAGCTTACAATAATTAGCATTCCCATTTTTACAATTTCGCATCCTTCTAGAGATAACGTCCAGTATTGAAGTTAATTTTGTTATTAATAAATTTGA
>DVQP01001068.1:0-17382 GCA_018231745.1 Danaus eresimus | reverse complement strand
GGCTGGGTATAAGCCAGCAGCTATGTTTATGTTTACTATAGAAATTAATAGATTATAAATGTTTTAGAAAATACGAGGTAAGGTTTTGCGACCTTTTATCTTGGACTATAAGCTTAATTTTTGCTGATAGCAATTAAGTAATTGTAAGTATTTAACGAATACTGGAATTGATGCTCTATGTAACATATGCATTTATATATTTTTATGTAACATGCATTAACATATTTTTTGCTATATGTTCTACAAAGATTTAAATTGAGCATTAACATATACTTTTGTTTATGTAATGAAGTAACAGGTATATTAATTATACATACGTATAATATAGATACATAAACAATAGTAAATAAGCTTATTAGAAAATATTGAGCCACCCGAATACAAAAAAGTATCTATAGCTGTTTTGATAGATAATAATAGAAATAAAATTTCAACATAATATTTACAGAATGTCAAATTAAATCATTTTTCACGAATAAATTCTTTACAGTGAATGTTTGAAAAAATAACACAAATTTTATAAAAAAGAAATAATTTTGAACTGTTTTTGTGGTAATCGTGATATAAAATATGTATGTGACAACGTGTCCGCTCTTTTTATTTCTAAATGAGAAAAAGTATAATAAGTTTTCATGAATTACAGGCAGACGTTAAAATTCTTCGAGTTATATATCTGTGAGATGAATTGACGTCTATAAAGAGTTATAAGTCATTGTGAATCGTCTGAAGTTGGTGACATTCTCTTCTATTGTATGAGTCCACATTATCATTTTTGTAGATGTGATGTCTGCATGATGAATATGACTGTATACTTACTACATTTATACAACTAACTATATTTATACGTATATATAAATATATGAATATACGAAAAAAATATTTAGAGGAAAATGAATCGGTTAGAATAATTCTCTCTTTAGCACTAAAAATGAGAGAGAGAGAAGAAAGGTATGTTCCTAAAACACTTAGTCTCGTAAGCTTACGACCCCAGACAATGCAACAGGGCGTAATTTAAGCAAGGTAAGTATTATCTGATTTAAGATGTTACTTCTAATCCTCAAATCTGAAAGTCTGAGAGTTAAAAATAAATCTGTTTTTTATTCTAGTCTATTCTTGTTTATTCTTAATAAAACTAAGTAAGAATTTGTTTATACAGAACAATAATGATTATAATACAAAAAAAAAATCCTAGTGAAAGGATAAGGTAATTAAATTGTATAACCGTGTAGAAAAAATACTTTGCTAATATAAAGTCGGAGATAATTTACTGTTTACACTAGGAAATATTTAAAGAATTGTAAAGTTAAAAAAAATTCAATAAATATAATATTGTCCTAGGTAAAATAAAGTGAGCCCGAAATATATTTTAACCAAACTTAACTACATGAAATTTCATATTATTTGTGGTTTCTCTAGCCTATTAAATCCGAGTACTTATTTTGAAAAACTTATAGAGACATGAACAGAATATTTAAATAACGTCTTTACAATATTATTAGCATACACATTGTACAGAGAACACGGAGCTACCTAGAACATAGTTATAGTAAAAATTAATTCAGATTCATATAAAATTTATTATTATTTGCTTGTGAATATTTTGTTATTGAGTATGTTACAATTTAATGATAGCACTTAAAGCTACCGATTAATGGTTAATCAATATCGACATTGAGTTTTTAAATTAACAATGATTGAAATAAAATTAATGTTCTATGTATCTTTTAAAATATTTTGTTTTTTAATATCTTACATTATATTATGAAATCTCTTAATTGTAATTCTTTTGTGCTTGATTTTATAATATTTACAAAACTGTTATAGACTTTGATTTAGGTTTTAAAGAAGAAAATTTAAATCAAAACTTAGGTTAAAGACTTACGAGTAGGTGTATTAGGATATTCATTGCGTTAAAATTAAGAATTAGTACACTATTTTCAAGCTACATATTATTATTGATTTCTGTAATATGTGACTGAAATATTTATAAATTATGTTTTATAAGGACAATGAATATCATTTTAAGTTAAGGATTTTCAATAATCCATTAAAATAATTCTCTCTTTCTTATAAAACCTAAAACTTTTCTGTAAATATCCGAAGTGTAAGCATAAGTATAGGGATGCTAAGCGACAGAAGACATTTTATATATATCTTTATTTTATAGATGGGATGCTAATTTGTTAAATTATTCCCGTAAAAGATATTAAAATGTGGAAGGTTAACGAGTGTGTGCAAGGTGTAGTTTAATTGTTTGTAATGTACGTGTGTTACGTACTTTACGACGGCGCGTGTTACTACACCTGGCCCCAGGTTGTATTCTTTAAAGCTGTATGCTTATCTTTAACGACCGGTTTGCATTATTAACCGTTAATAAATGTACATATGTAAATATAACGGTTATTAATTTGATTGATTGATGTTCAACTGTTTATGATAATATAATTATTTTGAAATGCCATAGAATATAATATAATGAAAACATAACTTACCATCCTCCCTGTCTGGTTAATGTGAATCCGAACCTGGCTTCCCGATCCACAGAGACTCTTATGCCAATGATGCCCAGTCCCTGCGGCGATACCACCTGCCCCCGCATCACCGACACTCGACTGTACATCACACCGAAATTAGTTGGAGCCGAGCATAGCACAGCCGACCGGCGATATGATTCTTACGATTCATATAACACGAATAGATATACTATTTGTAATATGTTTAAATGAAATGATTTAGCTTATTATTACATGATATTAATATAACATAATCTTTTATCGCTGTAATCTTATAACATTGACATACATACCATACCTTATAAAACCTTTATTCACTAATTCTTGCACGATAAAACTAGTAAAGCGGCAACTACTGACTACATTTTATTGATGTGTAGTTCATTTTCATTTATAATATTTATTTGTGATCTCAACGTGTTACATGAACTGAGAACAGTGAATTAAATTTAACTAATATAAAATATAAAAAGAAGTGTAACTAAGTACTGTTTGAATCATATCGCCATGTGGTTAACCTCAATAAATTTAATATTGAGATAAAGTGCTATTGCGTTTAACTTGCAATGAAATCTGTGAGAGGGAAGTATGAAAATAAAAATCGAAAAATAAAATAAGAAGTCTTTTAGCATTGCACATTCTCTGTTTAGGTTTAGCTAAGGATAGTATAAAATTTCCGTTTACATATAGACAAGTTATAAATGTATGTTCTCGGAAAAGTTACTATCTCTATAGGTATGTATGTATAATGCATGTAACAGCTGCCACACAGATAATTCGTTGTTTATAAGGATCTTAGTGTTTTATAACAGTTTCCTTTTTAGGACACATGAAATTGGTGCATTAAAAATATGAAAAAATTGATCAAAAACAATTTAATTTATCACATTATTAAATTTTAAACGTTTTAAGTAAATGTAAACAATTTGACTGACACTTTTGAAGTTCAGATTGAATGAGCTCTACTACAACATATTGTATCACAATTATGGAAGCATCAAAAAACTTTTCAAAGTTTTTTAATTTTGTTTATTCTTATTGTAAGTTAGCAGTTTAATAATTTCTCAAAAATTGATTACGAAAATAGACTTCATACGTTTTTGATATTATATTCTAAATTGGGATTATTTAATTTTAATAAAATGTTGCAACTACTTTATAGGAATACACTCAGATGTTTTCTGACACATGACAGAAAAGATAGTTAATATTATCAATTATTTGTCAAAAGTATTATAAAAGTTTTCTAATACACTGCTCTCTAGATTATTAATTTATCGTTACTTTAATGTAGTCATAAAAAATTAGTATTTTTATATTGATTTAACTATTAAAAAAGTTCTATTGCTTTTATTCCATGATTACAATGATTCCACTTCGATTTGATCATCTACATCAATATGTAAAACCTTATTTTGAAGCTAAACGAATCAAATTATTTTCGTGACTGGCTTTGTGTAGAACCACACTTTGAAGGAAGACCGAAGGCTTTAAAGCACCTGCTCATATATAACATTATATGTGCCAGATTCAATTCATATTTGCTATCATTCCTAATAAAGTTGTCATTGCTTTTTTAATGCCAAATATTTGTTAGGAAACAATGCACGTGAAATACTAAATGTATGAAATAGTTCAAAGTTACTAAAACTGGTTAGCTGTAAACAAAATAACAAAAAGGTAAAGTTGATAATTTTTATGAATTTATGAAATTTCTATATTCATTTAAATAAATGTAATCAAAATATAAAACGATAATAAATAATTTACTTATAGAAAAAAATAATGTGTCAGATCCACTACTTCCACTAACAGTGAAAAACTTATTAACAACAAATATGACGATAGAAAATGTTATTTTTAAACAACATATACAAAATATTTTTCCTTATAAGAATATTATTTCGTTCAATTTCACCACCCTGTCAAAATCTTTTCTTCTAAATATAATTTGGTTTATTCCAACATATGTACATGTTGAATTCATAGTGAAGTGTTTCAAACTATTATACTATATTAAAATGTATTTATGTATTCTCAGTATGTTGCTAGGCAAAATTTAAATTGTATAATTTCTAAATAATCACCAACGTGTCAAACGTTTTGTAATAATAAAATGAACTGATAAATTTTAATGAAAAAATGATTATATTGAATGAGTTACCTGAAAACATGGTAAGGATCATCATAAAAATTTCTTACAGTATACTTTTTACAATGTTGCTTATAAAATAGATACTTACAGTGTCCTCACAGTTCTTGATACTTTGTTCCTATACCTAAAGAAAGCACTTAAATATATATATATATTTTCGAAATGATCTTCTATTTTGATTTATAAGAAATATTTGAAATACTCCATATAACATGAAATAACAATTTGCTTAAATTTTATTTCCAACGACGATATGATGCATGTTTTTTAATTGTTGATCTATTTAATAACATTAAGAAGTAATACATACATATATTTATTGCACCAATTTCAATGTGTACTTCTTATAACAAATGTAATTCAATTACCGGTATATGAAAGCAATGGTAGTAATGTACAGTGTCGACAAGGCTGCAATAATTTCGCTGTCAAAGTATTTTCATATGTCGTGTTTTGATTAGTTACAGGTTCAGGGTCTAAACACATAAAGAGCTTGGGCAAAGGGTAAGGGTTTGGTTAACAGATGATAGACGCAGACAAAGGGTAAGGAACACATAAAAGGGTAAGTTTATTTGAAGCTAATTTGCGTGTTCGCTAAATTTTAGCTCTGAAGACGTTATTTTTCGCGTCTTAATACGTATTTTTACAACCCGACGTTTTACGGAATGTGTTTTAACGTTTTGCGTGAAAGCGTAAATGATTTTCCTAAATTTTATAGTAACAAAAGTAAGTATATTATAGTATATATGTGAGCTATATTAGAAGCACAGTAGACGAGAACAAATATTACAAAAACACAATTGTGGATGCGACAAATCATATTTCAAAATAAAATGTATGTTTAGTTCTGTTAGCAATATAATAAAATTTTAAACAGGTTTGTCGCAACCGCAAGCAACATGTAAGACAGACATACAGATGTTACATACACATAGAGAATGAAACGAATACAGACAAAGGATTAAACAAAAATTGAAAAGCGTTAGTATCGCCGTTCGCGTGCCAGTTAGTAGACAGGCGGCGGGCGTCGGCATCACACATATATGCAGGAGTTGCAACAAAAGGGAATAGGTTAACATATACTGAACACTGAGGGGCGAGGGCGGGCTGACTGACACTTACCATGGTGTAAAGGAATTCCAGAACTCGCTAGGAGTGGCGGACACACGGCGGCACAGGGACACAGAAAGACAGGACAGATTACTACACAGATACCTACATCCCTCAGTGCAACCCCACCCCGATATGCAATCGGTGCGGCCGATTGCGATCGTCTACGCTGGTTACCTTGCGTTTTAACACTTGCTTTAATGACTGATTTAAAATAATTTTCATATGTTGTTGTTAATCGAAAAATGAAAGCCCGTTTGCATTACAACACCACCACTTTATAGTATTTAATATTTTTAGAATGCAGGTTGCACCAAGCTGTTGATCACTATTTACTCAACAAAAACACATGCTGGATGGTGAATATGAATATCTTTTACTTACACGTTTATTTAGGCTTAATGAAACAAATGCCAGAACGCAATATAACCCTTCCAGACTTTCCAACACAAATAAAATAGTTAAGCGGCTCGTGTTTTAATGCAAACAAACTTTTGAGGCGCTTTTGCATATAAAGCGAGGTGGGTTGTCTACTTTATTTATTCAGTTTTGCTTTGTCTTCTATTGTTATTGAATGTGATTGTATAAATTTATCTTAGACTTTATCTCTTGTTCTATTCCGTATCGAAATCAATAATGAGAAAATAGAAGGATTCATTTAAAGACTAATATTCGACTGACTCAGATCATGAGAGAAACCTATGAATGAACGTAATAACTAAGTTAATCGAGAATAGAATCTAATAATTGCTGTCATTTGTTGAAAGTCTATCATAATTTGAGTCAATTTAGATGGATCTAATTAAAATATAGACCATTAGCTTCACGAAAGACAAACAAAACTGTTCGAAAGCTTTTGAGCGCTCAATAGACTGGTTATTATATTCATTTTAGTATTTTAATAAGACGCTTTTTTTGTTAGACAAACAGGTAGGGTAAGACATACACAAGGGATAAACATTAGACAATACACAACACATCGGATCTGGTGTGAAAACATAACGATTAAAAAAAAGTTAAAACTTCTTTTTTTTTATAAAAATCCATGCTGGGATTACGAATAACTAATAAAATAATTTTGTTTAGATAAAAAAATAGGAAAATCAAAACACTTCCACCAGATGTGAAAAACTAATACATAACATATTTCATATAAAATTAAAACCACACCAAATCCTAGGAGGGGCTCAGGAAGATGAAAAGGATTTAAGGGTAGGTGTGCTATTTCCTTAATACAAGATGTCATTATAGGTTTTGTTTCATTATTACAGATTTACATTGTATGGCAATGATATTACAGAGCTACTAATATCGTTAAGTGCAAAATATTACTTATAACTGTGCAAAACCGACAGATTATTCTTACAGTTCCTAACTAACAGGTAAAAGATATTGCAGCTGAAATAGAAATGACCTGAATCAATATTGGCAATATCTTTCACACATGAAGTGATTTGGTGTTAACAATGCCTAATTTTGTATAAAAAACTGAGTTCACTTACCTTTCAGAATATTCGTCCATGTGCGCGTAACTCTGTACAGAGTTTTCTTCAATGAGAAATTTGACACGTTGATAGAAGGAAGCTGTGACGGATGGAGGCTGCTTACGAAGTAATACTTCAACAGGGTCATTGGAAGCTAAGCACATAATGTGCTCAGAACATTCTGGCCGGCTGCAGCATTCAGAGTCCGAGCAGTCCGTCATGCCATCTTCAAAATGGTAGGTCGATTGTCATATGCACGATTGTACTACTAATGCTGGCACTTCGTCTGACAAATCTTAAAGATTATAACTGAAATGGTACCTTCATCGTTGTCTTCATTGTCGTTACAGGATAGTTCCAACTCAATAGAACAATCTGTGCCAGCCCAGCCATCTGCACAGGAACAACGGTAGACCCCTTCCTCCAGTAGGCATTGGCCGTGTCGCGAGCATCCGTTTGGACAACCGGCTACATATTGTGATAAGCAATTAGGACATTTTGAGAAAAAAATAGCCTATGTTCATGTCCTCTTAAACCTTAACAAATATTCTTCCTTTAAGAACACTTTCACTATTAAAGTATTGTGCAAATAACAAAAACATTTATAAGATTTCGACGTTATTCTTAAATTTTAATAGTCACAATACTTACGCAGTGTACAATGTTTACTATTCCAACCTTGTGTGCAAACACAAGTACCGTTCTTGCATTGACCATGTTCATGACAGCGAATATCGCATGGTCGTTGGTCACACAATGAACCGGTCCACCCATCGTCACAACGACATACTCCTTCAGCACAAACACCGTGAGGTCCGCAATCCAATGAGCATACCACTGTAAGTATGAAATGTATATTGTATAATGTATTGGTTTTTTACTACATTAAATTTGAGTCTTATTACCTTGAGAACAATCGTCGCCTGTATACAAGGGATCACAAACACATCGACCAGCATCTAAGTCGTACACGCCCCTTTGAGAGCACGCTGGTAGACAACGTTGTACACGAGCATCACGTTCAGTACAAGCTGCCCCACGCCAACCAGCGCGACAAACGCAACGACCGCGAACACAAGATCCATGACCGCCACACGTTGGATCCAAGCAATCCTCTTTAATTAAAAATGAGATTGGATACTCTCTGATACATTATACCAAAAAACTAGGCCACATTAACTATTGATACCTTCATCACATTTTGCTCCTTTCCATCCTGCTTTGCATTGACATTGGCCTGCGATGCATTGCCCCCGACCAGAACAATCTGCTGGTTCACAATCGTGAGCCGGTACATCACATTCAGCTCCCTTCCATCCCTCAGAACAATGACAAATTCCGCCAGCGTACGCACCGTGTCCAGAACACAGAACAGGACATACACCTTTCAGAATAATAGTAAAATTTGTAATGGTTTTTTTAAGATTTAAGTCTTTAAATTTGGTATAACTTATTAATTAAACTTACTTTTTGAACAATCGTGACCTTCAAAACCATCCATACATTCACATTTTCCTAAATAGCAAGAACCATGACCTGAACAGTCATCAGGGCAAGAGTTTGTCACCCCTTCAGCTTCTGAGACAATCATTTCAACGTGGTGTGGCTGAAGTTCGTCATTATATATCGATATGAACCATCTACCCGTATCAAGATATTGAATAATACTGACATTAACCCTCATATCTGTAGATCTCTTGATTATCGTGTGGTTCCATCTATCAAATGGGCTAAAAGTACTAAACAATGAATCAAAGCCGTCAAACCCGTGATCACGTGGGTCTGATTCGTGGAGACTTCTTCTTTTTCGTAGTCTATGATCAACTCTGCCACCACGGATAAATTCAACGAAATCATATTGGGTGACACTAGGAGCTACATTTCTTCTACCATAGACAGCGAAATTAGCTCCCCAAGGAACGGTGAAGTTAAGACTGACGAATGCCGGTTGTTTGTTACGAAATTCAGAACTCCAAAACTGATAAGCAGGTATTGTAACACTGTGTAGTTCATCAAATTCTCTAAGTTCTAAAGCTGGAGTCCAAGGAGGCGGAGCTGCCTGTTGCGCTTGCTGTGGTATAACTGCAGATTCAAGCGCAGCCTCCGCAGTTGTTGACCAGCCTCCCAATGATGATGTTGATATAGATTCTATAAAAGTGTAAGAATGATTAGAAAAGATTCAGTTTTAATAATAAAAATTGATCTGTACTTTTTTTACTCATTTTTACATACCATCCGATGGTGAGGATGTCGAAAGAGCGTCTCTAACACCGTGAGAATGGGTTACTGCCTTTACGTCTTGTACCAGAATACAGTTTGAATTGTCTATATTACTTTTAATTGACGATAATGCTAAAAAATAAATACATATTATAAATATGTCATTTCGTTTCTATTTACATACAAAATATATACATCACACAAAATAGTCAAAAGATGCTATCAGGCTATCTGTGGTATAAAAAAGTCGAAATGAAAATTTATTGTCAAATCAAAAGTGCATCGATCTTTTTTGAGTGACGTTCAATAGAGGACACAATGGTAAATGTCATTCAAGAATGTGACGTTTGTGAAGTGCATCTATGAGTAAGTGTCGTGACGTCCCACCGACTTCTAATTAACCGAGACATGGTCGAGGCGCATTTCGTGGCTGTGTGACGAAGCAATTGGTTTCGGTGCAATGGCCCAGAAGAACACAGGAACGTTGATGGCTTAAAAGCACCCAATCATTTCTTGCTACCGTGTTTTCTACTATCTATTCATTATGTGACTGTTACTAATGATCGAAAACCGTGCTAATCAATTTAATAATATAATTTTTACGCCTTTAAAGTAACAGAAGCACGAGTTCTTATACCTCATATTTTTTTTAACTAGATATAGTTGACAGATAGATAAACTACAGAACTGTTTAACCATAAAATAAATTCATTAATACCCAGAATTCTATACACTAGTTTAAACATTGTTTGAACGTTGGTTTTAGATATTAATTAGCCACATTTGATTTGTAACTGTTTTGAAAACAATGACTTCTAAACAACAAACAAAAAACAAACTTTTTGTTTTGTAATCTAAGATGAATACACATATCTTTTCATTTGTTTTATGAATTCTACCGAGTGAGGTAGTGACGCGCCATTGAAGATGCAATGTTTATTTTGTTTTGGAGCGTGCACAGGCAAGGATCTGGTTACATTGCCTCAAATAAAAGCCATATGTCAATCGTCATAAGATTTAATTGACGTAACGCGAGACGGAATTGGACTAATTGCCTCACATTTAGGTTTGATTATTGGTCCACAATTTGTTGATGGATATACAAATAAATAGCCGGATGTTTTAGATAATTTATAGGTTTGAGTAAATATACTTTTGGGGTAAGGAAAGTGGGAAATATTAGGACATCTCTATTTAAATATATTTTGTGACAACAGGAAATTTTAACCCTCGATATAAAATGCAGTGATAAGTTTACGATATTAAAATGCCTCCATTATCAAACTCGAGATCTGTTTGAATAACATATTAGGCTATATCTTTTGTTATTTACTTTTAAGTATCGTTTTAAATAAAGTTACTGCTAATTAGCTTATTATCATTGAGTCTTGACAGTTTAAAAGATGCAGTGGGAGATAAGCATCACGATGCGTTGACGCCATTTGGTCATTTGACTTGTGAATTGGACAATTTAACTGGGTTGGGGTCGATACTAAGCGACAATAACTTTTATCGCTACAACAATCTGGGTATAAATCAGTAATTTATATTCATGGGCCAAGAGTGGGAAGTTATATTGATTTTTAAATCCAACGCTGCAGAATTCAGATAAGCTGCAATTGTTATGCATATGGGTCAAATTGAAACTGTTCATATACTTTAATTAAAAGAAATTCAAAAGCCGTTCCTTAAATATAAAAATAAACTATAAAAGAGCAAAAATGACCTTTTGTTTATTCTGAAAATAGTGTAACATATAATAAATGGTGCTTATTTTCTGAATAAAAGCTAATAAACAACATTGAATTGAACGTAAACAAGCGCAGATGACGTAATTTCCGCCCACAAAAATGATATATTGATATGTGGTAAGTTTCGTCTCTTCTCAATGATCCCTCGTAAAATCTATAAATTTTTGCAACAGAACGACGTCAAGGAAATAGAGGGTCGTTGAATATGTCTGAGCGATGCATGGACGATTGTGTGCAGATGCACAATGTTTGCTATCTGTAGTATTTTTCGAGTTAATACAATTTATTGTAATACGATTCAGCATAGATTGCATCGTGCAAGGGGGAGAAAACTCGTTTGATGGAGTCCCTGGGGACAAGGCGCGCCGTCGCACTGACTCGGTATTAGTCACGTGATAAATCTTCTGTTCCGTGTGCGTCAAACTATCTCTTTCTATTATATGAACTAGTCTATCATCGTGTCCCTTTTTAGTGTAAATATGATACACATTCGTGGAGGGTCGAGGCCTCGTTTGCCCTATTTTAAGAAGTGCGGACAAGAACAAATTTATCTCCGCTGAGTGCAAACTTAATATTTTTATAAAAAGTTGTGTAACATGACTACGGGTTTTAATTATATTTTGAAACATATTTTATTAACACTACTTTGAATATGATTTAAAAAAAGTTTTTTTAAAATACGAAATGAATTTCTGTACCTAATAATAGTTCAGAACTCAGAATATTGAACAAAAATGAAAAACTTTTTAATATTTTAGGTGTAACAATATAGAGTTGCGCCAGTAAGTAATACAACAGAAACTAATAAAAGAGATCAGTTAACACTGTTTGTATTATTATGTATTAGGCAATATTTAATATTGTTGCCATGTGTTGCGAGTGTCGCCGATATTATAGTTACAGTTAAAGGCTAGGTTACTCATACGGTTAAAAAAGTGAGGGGGTCTTTAAATTTTCAATTACATTAAAAAGTTGACAAATCTATATTCGTACCCATTCATCGTGCTTGGACGTAATGAAGGGTGCAACAGATGGTTTACATTTTTTCATTACACCGGCAAAACTACTGTACACCAAGAGATTTATGTCGGATTAAACTACGGAATGCTTTTTATTCGCTACATATCCGGAACGCCGGGAGGCGTGTTCGACAAATATTTTTATTGTGTTCTTCGTCTAAATTATTATTTGAAAGCCGGATAAGATTTATGAATAGCTTTAATTATTTGTTTCATTAAACCTGGTTTTTAGTTTATGAAATTGTTGGGGAACATATTTGATATCCATTTTATAAAATACACATTAAGTATGAAACATTGAAGTTTTTAATATAAGGAAACAACTTATAGTCGATCGGGAACGTTAATTATCATAATTTGGGAAGTTAAATAAAGTTTAATCATAAAATGAAATTGTTAATATCTTTCAGTTAAGTTTTTATGCATAAATGAAACTAAAAAAATTTCGGGTTACTACGAGATGTCTCGTCTGCCCGTGATCACGGCTACTGTAAAGTAACCGAAACTTCGGGATAATGTAGTTTAAAATTAATAAAAAATCGCGTAGTAATCCGAACATTTTTTAGTTTCATTTAAATGTCTCGCGAAAATCTAAGATCTCATTTTTATGCATAATTTAAAATGGTTATGATGGAGTCGTTAGCATTTTCATGTTGCTTAAGTATTTATAATATATATATGAAATTACCACTTTATATTTTAATCTAATGGATGGATTAAGCAAGATTTTGGAGATAGCCGTCTAAATCCTATAAATTAGAAAATTCAATGTCATAAAAGTAACGTTCACTACGTACTATGTAATGAGTTCGGTATATTCCTTTGAAATCTTAACATCACCAATATCAAGAAAAATCTAAACGTCGTGATTCAAAAGGGATAAGTTATTTAATTAAAAATACTTGTATCATTAAAAAAAATGGGTGCCGACGCATCAATATGCGACACGTTCCTTATCTCTTATCCCCACAATTTTATGCCTATCTAAATGAGAAGAGATCAAGTACGATAACTTCTTTAACATATAGAGCCGGTTCATTTCTATGAGAAAAGAAAACTTCCATTCAACTATTCAACTACCTGTATCTATAAAGTTATCGATAAATGGGTCGACTTTGTTATTCAGTAAACACAACACTAGAGAATGAATTTCACTTAGCTAAAGTAATTAAATTAAGAAATAAATTATTAATGCTGGAAATTGTCCTAGTTTTTTAAAATAATGTTAATTGCATTTTTTTTCGCAGTTACGTATAAGTGAAGTAAGTAAATGGACTAGATAAATTAAATTGATGATTCTTTCTATTCAATTAAAGCGATAGAAGCGGCGAATGTTTTTTTAGATTGTTTTAAAGTAGAAAAAATGCAAAAAATATTTTACAAACACGTGATTGTAAAGTTATTAACAAATAAGTAACATTTTGTTGTCAAAATTAAGGAGATATAAATTGTTTATACTTTTTATATAAAAAAAAAACTTTCACATGTTATCGATATAAATAATATTGATTGATTGAAACAATATTACAGGTGATGAAATGATCCAAACATATTGAATAAATGAGAGGAAGCAATGATATATTACGGGGTATTTTATGATAAAAATGACAAGTTTCAAGCTGAATTGTTTCGTATATAATGCAATAGATTTTGCCAAAGATGATATTATTTTTTATATCAATTTGATATGGTACTTATTTTGGTGCTAGATCTTATACAGAGTTTTATGATGAGACCCTATGTCTTTTTTGTCACCTACGTATGTTTTATTAACAAACAGAAAGAGGGGAACAAAATTATCTTTTTTCATTATCGTAGAAACGCTAGGTAATACATATTACTATTATAGTAAAATATTTTTTATCTTAAATATAAATCAAAGTTTAATGTACATTAAATATATAATATGACAAGAAATAGTTTTGATTGAAACTCTATCCTCGGGATGGATGCAAGAAATAAGTAGGTTAAATGTAGTTATCTCACTGCTGGCGGTTGGATCTTCTTTGATGCTATTTTTGCGATCTCTTAAATGTGTCTGCGGTATAAAATTTTATTGTAAGAACTTGCGGGCGGTAGATTGAATAACGTTCAAAAATAACAAAACCGTTTCCCATCGTCACATTAAAAACGGCGCTTGTATTACATTTTATTCAGTTTGTTTATTATTTCAGCTTCGTTTTTGTTCCACAAAATTTATTAAGTACGAAAATTTTTATCTCTACGTTCAATTTCGTTATTTGTCACCGCGTGTCACACACCAAATAATATAGGGATTATCTCAAACGTGCCAACTTTTTTGTTTACATTTTTCAGTGTTGTTTTAAAACATTACTGTTAGTAAATAAGAATGATAGTCGTCCCATAAATATACAACAAAAGCTATAGTATACAAGAATATGCTATAACTTAATAACATTTCTTGATTTTAAAAATGTCATGGTAAATCATAAAACCAAAAATAAATTTTCAAAAAATATGATTAGTCACAACGGATATGAGCAGAGATTGCCATTGGATGATATATCAGTAGTAAAATTATACGAGACGTAGAGGCAAGCATAATTTATAACAACGTTAACACAGGAGCGGGCCCGAGGCACGCACCACGCTGCCTCAGGTTAGACGCATCATTTATATTTTTCTGATGTTTGTTTATTTTTTATATCCCTCTGTGAACTACGGTTGCGAGATCCAAACAAAGAATGATTAAAGCCTAATGGACGATGTCTGTTCTCCGTGCGAAAGCTATGTTTGATGTTTTCATTTGCATTCAACGTCGGATCTTGGTATTTTAAAATTTAAAATGTTACGATAAGCCAGTTTTTAATATCGCTTTGCAGAAATGATTTAGAAAAAGAAGCAGACATAGCAGTATTTATTTGTTGCAGATTGTCAGAGTGCCGCAAGGCGAAACATTATATAATCCGCCATTTCTTTTGGATAAATTTCCAATCAGAAAAGATTAAATCTGTCCCTTATTGGAGTAAAGCCGCCCCGCGGGGCATACTCACTCGGTTTTTAATGAAAATACAACTGGATACGACTTGAATCAATATGAGTTCTAGTACATAATATATACACAATGTGCAAAGATAAACTCTTTTTTTTAATGTATATGTCAGCATAATAGCAGGTTTACAAGTAATTCAAATAATTATTACCTTAATGAACACCATAAATACTTTTAACACTGACACACTTCCAAAGTATATTAAATATAGATTGTACGACATCATATTGTTCAAAACTTTTAATTAGAAAATTGTTGTTTTTATAATAAAAGTTCAAAGATTGATTTTCCTTAATTTAACTTAACATGTTGATAAAAAACTTATTAAACGTTATAAAGATAATGGCGGAAAAAAAATATTTTAATAGAGGCATCAAATTACCCAAATTATAATATTATATTAAAAAAATAATTTCGTTTCATTACATGTATGGAAAAAGCGTTGATAAATAAATTTCAGTATTACAATTCCCTACTGCCTTTATTGATACAAAGGTTCATTTTATGCATATTCAAAAAAAAACAAGTCTATACATAACGAACTCGTTATTTGATTTCCAATTAAATATAAATTAAAGTCTGTTAAATTAGGAATGTTGCCAATGAGACCGTGTTAAAGTGAAGAGCGCTTGTACAATTTTGTTTAATTGTCACTCACGACCCTACATTTCATTAATGACACCATTGAATTTTGAATGACATGTAAATACTAAAACGATTTATTGTTTATGATGTTTGTTAAAAATGTATTCATTATATTTGTCAAATGTTTATATATATATATATAGCTATAATTTCAGTACGACTTTTTATTGTCTTAATTATCATCGAC
Organism: Danaus eresimus; assembly: GCA_018231745.1. NCBI lineage: Eukaryota > Metazoa > Arthropoda > Insecta > Lepidoptera > Nymphalidae > Danaus > Danaus eresimus. Next base: position 1,285 of record DVQP01001068.1, on the reverse strand, counting down.
TATGTCTTAGAGCCGACCGTTTACATTACAAGTGTTAAAAGCAAACGATTTTATTTTCATACATGTCATAGTTTCATTATAAATGACTGATTCAATGTCTGTAAACTTATGTGTTCTTTGTTGTTTCTCGAACACAAAAAAAAACTCTGTATGTGTATGAATGATAAGGAAAAAACTTTTACGTTCACTTAGTTATACTGCTGGCACAACACATAGATTTTCTTGAGCCATAAATCTCCAAAATTGTGATGCCTCGAACACGCAAGCTAAGCCACTCTTAATATCTAAACATTATGATACCATATCCATGGAACAAAAATGTATGAGAGTATTTAAATCACAAGTTAACATGTTAAGAAATGAATAATGCTCATGTTCAGAAGGAATCTGCATTCCGAGCTAGTTAATAAAATAGTATCCTAACGATTTTGACATCCCGCTGGGGTTTTATGTTCGAATATTAGAAATATTATATTGTGTTTTGTTTTAACGATCCCTTCCATTGACAAATGGTTCTAAGTTGTTAGTATTCCATATGTTATTAAATGAAATACGATATGGCCTTGTTAACCCTAACGTGGTTAACATGAAATTACATTAAAAATTGTTTTGTGTCATATTCTCTGTAGAGGAAAAAAATATAATAGTCAAACCATGTTTCATTATAATTGGTCTTTTGATTCCAAGTATAGTAAGAGAATGTTACGTTTTACGTGTTATGTTAACGTAGATTTTCCTAAGAAAATAGATATTGTTTAAAATGTTACGACATGTTTTTCTACAAAAGAAATAGAGTTTTTATACTTTGGTCATCATTTTACAATAGAATCGTAATACCAGACAATGAAAGAATTTGTAAAATTAGTAGATTTTGTTATTCCCTTTTAATGGTCTTTTTAGTATACTCGCGTCAACAAGGAGTTATATATTTTACACTCAAACAGATACATTTATATATGCACTTAATTTCTATTTCTGTTTAATTATTGTCTCGTTTTATACTATCCAATCATATCGACCTCATAATTATGTGTCACATTCTAATTAACTTTTCACATCGACGCATCGTATGACTGAACACTGCACTCATAACGTTTCATTTAACGACTTCATAACTAATCATTGACTTCTATTCATTATTCGTTATTAGGCAAACGTTTCACGAGTTGCTACCAATCACTGTTGTAACAATCAGTAAAAAATAATATATCAACGATAAATTTGAGAATTATTTTAATAAAATATTACTTTAGCATTACTATTATAAAATGAAACGTAATGAATT